>JASSUY010015161.1:0-16765 GCA_032466535.1 Forpus xanthops
CTTTGGTCAGTTTGGGTCAGGTGCCCTGTCTCTGCTTCTGCCCAGCTTCTTCCCGGCTCCCCTCCTCCCTGGCAGAGTATGAAACTCAGAAAGCCCTTGGCCAGCCTAAACACTCCAAGCCACACCTATAAACACTGGTGTTATCAGCACTGTTTCCAAGCCGAAAATCCATAGTGTTACACCAGCTACTACTTAAAGAAAAATGACTGCTGCTGCTGAACCCATGACAAACTCCTATCTCTTAACAAAGTTTTCTTTCTCCATCCCTCCTCTCTTATCAGTCCCTGAAGACATTAAAAAATAGTAACTCCTACTTTGAAATGAAGTTTGGTGCAAAGACTGATTCTTTCTAGCCCTTCAATTTGAACTGAATTACAAGACAGAATTTATCAACTGAACACTTCAAAACAGGCATTTGAAAAAGTAAACAGTATTAGTTCTCCTTTTTGCCACTTGGTAGCATGAAATGGGGGAGAGTTAGAGAAAACCAGCACACACAAGCAAGTTGATTTTTACTGGGACTCAAGATAACATTTATTTCTTGAATAAATGTCAGCAGTGATAAAAACTAGCACAGAATAGTACAAGCTGCAACAGAAGCATCTATTTCCTTCCACTATCCTACTTTTGGGTAGGTTCTTAGGTTAATAATTTATGAACATTCATCTATGCCCTAAACCTAATCTCAGAATATTCACACCTCAGATACCAAAACATCATAGCCTATATTGCTACATTGCTAGCAAAGTCCATTGTCACTATCTGAATCAGGGGCCATCAGTAAGTTACTACTACAGAAAGGGTAGAATTTTAGCAATGATTTTTCTAGATATTGATAACGACAGAACCATTCACCCGCACATTGTAATTCAGAGCTAGTCTAGCAGTATCAATGTAGTTCAGTAAAAGCTAGCCTCTGCTGAGATGAATGAATATCACATTGCAAATATGACAGCATATCATATTTCAAAACTGAACAAAGTCACAGCTTTCCAAAGTTACCCTTCCTATTGATAGGGAGTTTAACAAATATGAAGTAGACTGTTTCACTCCATAAGATACATTCCTCCAGGATGAACTCCAGTTATATACCCCTTTCTTAGCATCATCAGAGCTTTATAATTCCTGTATCTAACTCCAAGAATCAACAGAGCACCTCTTTCTACAGTATTATTCACCTGAAACTAAGACAGGGAGTTAAAAAGAATCACTTAATCTCAAATAAAACTTTGATTTATCCAAATGCTATTTAGTTATGATATGCCTGCAGAGATCTATATGAGCTTTTACAAATTTGATCAAGTTTTGCCAAACAGAAGTAAAAAAAAAGGACGCTTCCTACATAAATATTGGCAGAAAAGTACATAAACCTTTTGGAAAAATGGAAATCACATATGAGAACTTTCTCTATTTTTGCATTTCCAATCCATCGTAATTTTTTGTTGAAACCACCATAAAGATAACAAAAGTAACATAAAATCCTGACCTCTGTAAGACAGCAACTGTTTCTTGCAATGAAATGACAGACCACAGTCTAGGATGTACCAGTGCAAAATCCCTTTTCAACAGTTCTTTTTGTCACCTAAGTTGCCCAGACCTCGTTTAGCCAGAAGCGGCACAACTGGAATATTTAAGATATACACTTAAATTACATGTTTTCTTTATTCTGACCCAACACTCAGAAAAAAAATTATTCTGGCTCCGTTTGCAAATAGATATGAAATTGTCTCAGGTCACCTTTGTGCATGGTGCTTTGTTGGAAAACCAAGAGTAACGATGCCCCTTGGGCTTTTTTAACAATTTTTGAAGGTGAAAAATACAAAGGTGAATATAGATAGAAGAACAGCATTCCAGAAGGACAATGTCTCCTTTAGACATGCAAGCCAGTGCTGAAGTTCTAGCAGAAATAGTAGCATGGTATTCCATGGTAATGTTTCAGTCACCATATTATTGTGCACTGCTATAACTGCTATATTCACATATTCACAGTAGTGAATTATGCTGCAGTTAAAATCATTCACTATCTGGATGTGTCTTAGGGGACGTTTACCTCATGGCTGGGCTGTTACCACAATTTATATAGCACACATACCTGCTTTTAGCTCATTCAGATAACAAAGCAGCCATTAAATGGTTTTTTAGCCTGACACAATCATCCATTCTAATACTCAACTCTTTCATACTCAGCACTAAATACCATTGAACTGCTATTTTTAAGGCTCTGATGAGAATAATAAAGTATCACCTCACAAACTCTGTTTTGTTCTCCAAGGGCCACGTATTTGAATACACAAAACAGACTCGAAATCAATCCTGAGTTAAGGGCCAAAAATGAGGAAACCAATTAGTTTGCAGGTGAAGCCTAAAATCTCCATTTGATTCTGTAAATACATAGGAGTTTTACAGATACTTTTAGACAAGCAGTTAGCCTACCTGTGCTCTTCAGAGAGGCAAATGTATCTGTACACAGACCTCTGTTTGAAAAAGACAGACAACTTGGCTGCGCTTGTGGTTGTAGAGTTACCTTACACCCAACCTTCATACAGGTTGTTTCATGGATCAGTAATCTTCTGAAGAAAAATTATTTAGGGAAGTAAACACAGGTCCTCTCCTCACTCTTCCCAAGCACCTGTGCAAAACTCACTCTCCACCCTAGCATTACCTGTTTGCACATCACTTTTTCCCTAAGTTAATATCTGCTTAAAGGAATGGTATTTAGGGAGTCTCACAGAATTTCAGCCACTTGACTGGATCCACTGATGTGCCTCATGCATGCAGATATTTGACAAGAATTGCATAATAAGCATTATTATTTGGTTTCTGCAAACCAAAAAGGGGAGTCCATCCTTTTGGAAGCCTTGATATACCTATGTTTTTAGCATTCTTGCTTCCAGAAGGAAGGACAGATTTACCAGGGTGACACATAAAGGAGCTACAGTTCCTGCTCAACCCCATTTGCTCTACACAGATTGATGTGCTCTCCATGTCGTATGACAGAGGATGCATTGTGCTGTTCAACAGCACCCTTATTCACATCCTGTCTGCATCCAGCTCTGATGTATAGACGTACTGTGTGAACAGATTGCTTTCATGACAGTTTTGAAACTCAGGAGCCAGTTTGAATTGCAATTTTATCTTTAACTATCCTGCAAGTGATGTCTACAGTCTAAGACACAACTGTCTCCAACATGATGCCAGTGTAAATAAGTGGATGGTTCTGAATGGTTACCTTATATACCTTTAAAGGGCAAACCATAACCCTGGAGAGATTCAGAAACCCAGTACTGAGTTAGCAAACAGTCTTACCATTTCTTTTTAGATCCTGTCTTCTTTCTGCTGTGCTAACTGCATAAAAATGTGATGAATTTAGGAAACTGCTCAAAAAAAAACCTATGAAGGACACATGTGCAGCTTGAATTTTGGATTCCTGGATAACCAAAATAGTCTGATTCAGAGGACTTGAAAAGCTTTCCAGTCATCCATTTCACAGAAGTATTTGAAGTACTTTTTAAACACTTCCAACTACAATTGCATGATTCTTTTAGCCCTTTGCACTTACACTCTGAAATACTCAAACAAGACTAATTACGTATATTCTCTTTTTACAGGATGATACTTATTTCAAGTGGTATAACTGTCACTTTGGCTATGTGTACACTATGTAATGCAGTGTAATACAGACATATGAAGCTAACAGGAAAGAACACAATTGTGATAATTACAGCAGGAGTGTAGACAATGTGGAAAGGAGGAGAACTTGGAGCAAAACTATCTTCAGAACAAAACCTTTTTCAGCTTCCATGCTTAGGCTTCTCTTAAGAGCTTTAGTGTATTTTTTACCAGTGAATAAATCAAAGTGCCATGCAGTAATTGTCTTTGATAGGCACAAAAAAAATGTTTGTATCTCATTACTGGATCCTACTAGAGCAGCTTTCCTTTAATCAACCAACTCCAACTCCTCTACTAGACAGAAGCCCAAGTCTTCCTGAATAAATGGCCACCTGATTACACAGTCTCTGGGGCCTTATTGCTCTGCCCAGATAGTAATTACCCCATCAAGGTTTCCATGACAACTTTCTTTGCTCATGATGGACCCCAAGTAAAGCCATTCATTTAAAATGATAGAACACATTTTGGTTCAAAGCTAGATGCAATGAACTTTCCATCTTATTCTATCTACTCCGATTGAATACTCACAAGGTATTCCCAGATTCTTTAGCGATGTGTTACATTCTCCACTGAATTAAGGCTCCCACAAAGTATAATCTGCTTTCCACTTGCGAAACAGTTCAGTGAAATCTAAAGCTACTGTCAGGACTGAATAGGAGAGAGGCAATAGATAAATCACATAGACATAAGACTACATGCACTGACTATATGTGTGTAGAAAATGCCAGATACCACATCATTTACCTACTTTTTCCAAATGCTCGTGGACTTATTCGACATCTGTGCTGCATCCCATTACAGGCAATATCATACAGGCAGAAAGAAAAAACCCATCCTGGGGAAGGATTCCTGAGAAAAGAAAGAAGATGGCAATTAGATACAAATTACTTACTTAATTTATGAAGAATAAAATGATGGCACTAATTAATCTTGTGATAACAAACTGAATTAAGAAACTCTGATAAGTACTATTCTTAGTGAGAAATGCTGCCATGTTATACAGCATTTTATTTGCATTAGAGAAGATAAAACTAAGGTAAGAGGATAATGCTCTTTCTGATCTGTAAAACTTCATTTTATATAGAACTGCTTGCCTCCAATTACAACTAACAGCCATCAGGTTAAATCACCATGCTTTATTTTAAAGAAAAAAAATATAAACTCTTTATTTAAATTCTTAATTTCTCTTGCAACAGAACTGTCCATTTTGTGCACATGGGATTTTTGTCTCATACTGCAAAACCCACTAATTAGGATTATGACGCTAATATGATGAGTGTGCAGTCAACTGCAGGGCAAACACAACTGTCTGCTGTTGTGCTTTATAGCTGTTTTCAAGTGTATGTACACACTGTGATAACTGTGTAATGATCCAGCCTATTTAAAATTATGTTTCTGCAGCTTTAGTTGTCTCATTCTGCATTTCTAGTTTATCTTCTCCCCCCCACCCCCCAAGGGAAGTAAATTAAAAAACGTTTACGTACAATGTCAACTGAAATGTTGTGATGGGAGTAGAGAGGAGAAAAAATATATTAGTCATACCACAAAGCAAAGCTCATATTTTAATGGGCGATATGAGAAAACAATGGCAAAGTTAAACAACAGCTTGTTACAAAGTTTACAGTTCAAATTTTTTATCACTTTGTAATTCTTCTCACATAACTGGCTGAGCATGAAGCCTGCTTTGTACAGAAGTCCCTGCCTGCTCTGTTGGGCAAAATTAAAAGAAATACTGAGAGGAAAATTAATGTAAATGGCAAGCTTTTCATTGAGTGCCTATTCCACAGGTCTTGAATATTTTGCTGTTCAAGGATCACCAGGCAGACAGCATTGCTCAGGAGAACATCAGGGCAAGGTGGGGACTACAGAATAGCAGTTTTCTGAAAGTTTTAATGACAAAGATGAGTTTCAAGCAGGTACTTTGTTCCACCTCCAACTCCCATCTGAACTGCAAGTTTAAATCTTTAGGTTCTCCTTAGTTCTGATTTAAGAAATAAGTCAGTCATAAGTCAATTAAGACACTGTAGTCTTCTCAGCCCCATCACTCTCCTTTGGATTCTTGGCTATTAGCCCAATTGATATTTCCATCAAATTTGGTCCCTAACAGTAAACACAGCTGTCGTAGTAAAAAGCCTTTATAGTATTAAGAAGACTAATTTACAGGTATTTCTTAGGAAACCAGCCTCATTGGACCCATTCTTCTCTTTGAATGACAAAAAATACTCTTGACCTATTCTTTAACCAGACATACACAGCAAGTGCTTTTCTACAGGGTTTCTGAGATATTATTCCACAATTATATATAATCATAGTGTTTGACAAAAACTGTAGCCTATTTCATTCAATGGCTTAATGCTAGCTGGTCAGCTGAAAGTCACAGGAGTCTCTACACATCAGAACAAAAGGTTTTGCTACAACATCCTGAAGTACGGATGCCTACATTGTTTCTTAGGCAATTAAAATAATTATTGATCATAACATGATGCTCACATACAAAAAGGTGTATCATATGGCATTTTAAAATATGCTGGAATTAACTATCACTACTCAATGCATCTCTCTGGAATGTCTTATGACATCGCATGGATGTAAACATTGGCCTGGAATATCCACATGGTTGAATATTTCTGGGTATAGCAGTAATACCTTTGGAATCATTCCTTGTTTATGTGTACCTAAGTCCCTCCACTTCTGCAATTGCTCAAAGCCTTGAATAACTCCCTATCCTATGTCCACAACAATTTTATGCATACTTTCTGCAGTCCACATTTTGCCAACTTCTTAAAGTCACTGACTGTAACCTATTTAAGGGATGAATTACATCATATAGTTTACCATTCCAGAGGACATCCCTTCCTTGTCTGATCCCAGCAGTGTTTTGATGATTATCAGGGAAGTAAGTTCATGGAAGACTTTCAGTAAAATACTACAGGAAGACAGCAGAAAACAATTTTAGCATTTTGAATTCTGTCAGGAGGCACCATACTTAAGCCCTATGTTGTTCTGTTTAGATATCACAGAGATGATAAAAGTAATGAAAAATTACCATGGTTTAGTTTTTTGAAAATTGTAAAAACTGTCCTTGTAAAATGCTGACCTCTGAGAATAACATTTGAGAATGAAATAAAGACAAGAGCTGGAGTCAATGACTATACAAGGACTTTGCCATTCATGTTGCTATATACTGTAGTTTGGTTTTCGTTTAAAATTCATGTGTATTATATTGCTGAAACTACAAACTGCTGCAAAATGATGAGTGATGAGTTGTCTGATCCTGAAAGGTATATCGAACCTACAATTCAGGTTCCTAGAACCTTGCAGAAGGCATTAGAGATACAAACTTTTAAGAGGGAATTTGATTTTAGGATGTTTGATGTTTTAGTTTAAAGTCCATGCTATAGGCTGCACCAGCACCATGAGGGCTTTATACAGGACCGATGACAGAAACTGAGCATGCTGCTTGCATGGTGTATTTAGGTGCTAAAATGCGCAGACAGACACTAAAACCACTGAGACTTTAAAGAGTTTGCATTAAAAAGTGGGATTTGGAATATATTTGTAATATCCAAGATTTATCTCTTTACAGCTGAGACTCTGCAATCCATCAGCCAATGCTGATACCTTGGTAAGAGCACATCAACATAAGAGAACAATGCACCATGGCCTAATTATTGCAAAAGCGGTAGTTCAGCAAGAGTTCCTACAAGTCCTACTTGCAACATCCATCCCTTACTTACTGCTTTTCAGTACTATCCTTTTCTTTAATTAGCTCCCTGTAGTGTCACAGAATTATTTGAATGATAGAACCAATATAAGAAGCATTTCTATTCTTTAAGCTAGCCCTGGCAGTGTAACAAAAACAAATAAAGGACTTACAACTGGCATATTGATGAGTACATTTTCTACAATGAGGTCCCTGCCTAGATTCCTCCCTTTCGTTTTCAGAGGAAATTCTACACTTATTATCTCTTCCTATAGGCAACAAAAAGAAGATGGGTAAATAAAAAAACCAGGAACAAGTAAGGGGAAAAATATGGAAATTATGCAGGGAAAAAGAAGCTATGGCAAGTTATCCTACATTTTTGGGGGAACTACAAATTCCTTAAGCTACATCCTGCTAAACAATTCAAAACCTTAAACCTACTTTTCCCAGTTATATGTGCTGAAAACTGGAAGCAGAAATGCAGGGGTTAAAGGGTCAGAGATCAGGTACAGCTGAGACCCTGCAACTCATTAGCCAATGCCGACACACCTTGGTAAGAGAACATCTACATAAGAGCACAAGACTCTTAAAAAGAAGTAACATAGCTTTTCCCCTAGAGTTACAGGCTTCAGTACACATTGGACTTTTTCTGTCTTACAATGGTAAGCTTTTTCATTTAGAGTTGCTTGTTCTTTTAATTTGCTGGGATGTCTAATTTTATAAGCGGTTTTATTCCATTTTCTCTGAGAGCAGTAGAAACATGGAGAGCTCTCTGTAACAATAGTTGGTGTATTTATGTTTTTGTTAAGAAAGCAATAGCTGCTGACTGGTAGTGGTACTAGCTGGGTTGTGTTGAGATGGAGTGCTAGTTGGACTTCTTTATGAAATATGAAAAAAATACTTAAGCTGTGGGGCAGCTGAATGGTAAGAACTGGGTTATGCAGCTAAACTGTAGCAATTGGCACTAAATATAACATAAAAATGTCTTGTTCATTGAAATTATTTTGTAACTAGTGTTAAGCTTTAAAAGTATCTTAAAAATAGAAAATGCTAATTATCAAGTAGTATTTTTGGTGTTCGTACAGAATAAGCAGCAAAAGGAGTGAAGAGAGAACTACTGCCCTGTAGTTCAATGATGCAAGTTGGATAGTCTTGCTGTTTGTTGCAAGTGTTGAAGTTGATGATAAACATGAAGCTGGTCTTTAAAACAAAAAACTGAACTCTCTGGATGTGGAGAGTTGTATTTATGCAATATCTGATGAGACTCTTCATTATCTGGCTTTTTGTGTAGTAGTATTTGGTGATTTTTGGTAGTGGTGTGAGGGTTTTTTTGATGGGTTGTTTGATTTCTTTTTTTGGGTTCTTTTTTTTTTTTTTTCTAACTGGAGGTATTTTTTTAAATACTTTTTCTTATTTTGGAATATGGGGGTGCACAGAGGTATTTTCTCTAAAGCCATCTTGGCTAGCTCATACTAACTGTTAAACCTGGGTGTCCCTAGCAGGGGTAGCACATTAGCTTTCAAGACAGAGGCAAAACATGTGTATTTTTTTGCCAGTACTTCATAAAAAAAAAAACAAACAAACAACCCAAAATAAACCAAAAACTCTACCAAAACCCCCAAAAAACCCCACATACCAACCAAAAAACACCACCACAAAAAACAAACAAACCAACACTTAAAAGTTGGAATTGTGCTGGTAATAAAGCTGGTAGCTTGCAAAGTTGGCCTACTGCTATGGGTAGATGATGAAATGCAGTTATTAAGGATATTCATGAGTATACTGAAACTAAGACCTATGGGTGTTTGTGGCTTGTGGAAAGTAGTACATACCAGCAAAGACAAAGCCTAACTTTACAAAGTGTCAACAGGAAATGGCTATGATGCTGAAGAGAAAATACTATTGTGGAAGCAGTATTTGCTATCTCTTGGGGCCTTAACCTTTTGTTTGCTTTTTGGCTTTATTTTTTTTTGTTGGTTTTTTTTTTGTTCGTGTCAACACTAGAGCTGTGTAAATTACTTATATATTCTGCATATCTGTACAAGAAGTTTTGGGCCTTAGAGAACTGAAGTTGGCTAAAATATGAGTAAGAAATAGGTTTGCTCCTTGAAGCTGAGGAAGCATTTAAGTCTCTTGTGGCATGAAGGCCTGGTCTTTTAGACATGCTGCATTTGCAGCTTCCCAGTGGAGTTTGTAGTACTTCAGTTACTGTATTAAGGGCAGATTCAGCTGTGATGTGGAAGCAGCAGCAAGCCTTGGGCTTCAGCAGGTCTGCATCAAGGGTGGATGCCAGGTTCTACCTTCTCCCACCATCCTGATGAAAACAGGTTTATTAGCTGATGCTGGGCATAAAATATCTTAAACAGTACTATTGTCTTTAAATAACCAAGGCTTTAGACGTATTTTGCTGCTGTGGCACTTGTTTATGGTAGTTTATAGGATCAAGACAGGTGAATGGAAATGGGATGAGAGAAAACAGAGCTGAATATATTGCCAGTGCTACCTGGGCCACGTACAGAGCCAGAAGTGGTAGAGCTGTGTCAGCACAGTGCTGCACCTGAATTAGTCATGCTTATAGATGGAAAACTAACTTAGTTGGGAACAGACTGTGCTAATGCAACACAGCTCTAGGCACTGAAGCTGTTAGCTGAGAATGGCACAGTGAGAATACAGCAGGTTGTGTTACTAGCTAGAAGTCAACAGTAGAAATCTACTGTACGGTTGCACTAGAAGCCATATGGAGTGGAAACAACCAAGCAGATCTGAGGGAAAAGCCTTAAATATGAGCACAAGTCCAAAGTCAATGTTATAAATCTTAGAGGCAGCACTAAAGTATGCTAACCCCAGCTTTTGTTTCTTTAAATACTTTGTGCTTGCTAGGGTGTTCAGAAAAATGCAAAAAGACATGTTTCCTACAGAAGCTGCTAAATCGGATTTTTCACCCCAAACCATATACCAAATACTCAGATTTGGGGACTCTCACAGCAGTAATGACTACAATAGTTACTATTTGAGAATAGTTTATCTGTGAATGTAAACTGCTTCCTCTCAGGTTGTTAAAATACAAAAACAGATTCACCCTGTTCCTAAAGGAGTCTTGCCAGTCAGTCAGTCATAGCGAGCAAGCCTCTGTTTTAAAGACCAGATAATAGGAATATGATCAACTTGCACAACTTTAGTCCGTGAGGAAAAAGGAGAGAAGGAATTAAACTGAGTAGCTTGCCTCCTGACTCACTGTAGCCTAAGCTCAAATGACTCAGAGCTACTGTTTTCCACCCCCTCACCCCACTGTCTGTTGGGGGAGGAACCTAAGGCATATATACCAGATGAAATGTTAATGTCATCAGTCAACACTTGGTGAATGCATATTGTTTCATTATTTGTACTGACTGTCACCCTAACATCTGGTGACAGCAGAATGTGAATTGTTCTATATGTTAGGACAAAGCTTTGCTGTTATACTGCTTTTATTTTTCTGTATTGGACCAAAGTTGTTTTGTTGGGGTCCTTTTTTCCACTTATTGCCTCCAGTGGCACCCATTTGACTTTACATGCTTTTATCTTCCTTGTCTGTATACTGTATTTTGTACATATGCAGAGAAGGTTTTAAGGTAAAAAATGACAGATTAAAAGAAGCATAATACCCATAAATGACAAAAAAAAACCTAGAAAAATTAATCTTGTACCTAGATTACCTGACTGAAAAAACTATCCTACCAGAAGTAAAACTGGATTAGACTTACCAACTCAAATGTTTTACTTTTGTTGGGGGAAACACTTTTGGAGAGGTGCTCACACTAGCAGCCCCTTAGAGGAGTAGATTCTTACAGGAAGACTCTAACTTCCTGGGATAATACATTCAGTTGAACTGTGCCTCACTGCTCCTTTGAACATAAACAGTTGTGTTCCAAGTAAGCTAGGCAACTTGCAGTATTATATGTTTATGGCTAATGCAACTGGTAGGTACAGCAACTGGTCCTACGTAAATCACAGTTCAGTAAATGATCCTACGTAAATCACAGTTACATACAATTGCAGGATTAACAAGTAATTTAAATGGAGAATAGCACAGATATTCTGTGTTCCAAGCCCTAATTTATGCGAGTAGGATGGTTTCCCTATAATCAAAATGGAGCAGAAAGAAGGAAGTTTGGCTTGCCGTAAAGTACTATTGCCACCTTAAATTAATAGTCTACTGCTAGCTGCCAGGTCTAAACAGTGGTTCAAAATGCTGGATTACATCAGTACCAAGCTGTGAGTTTGCATTCTTGTCAAGAGCAATTGCAAGGCTCACTGAATTGAGGCCAAAATAACATTAATCTCTATACCAATACACATAACTAACTACAAGTGCTTTCACAGCAAGACTACTGTGTATCTTCACTCATATTCTGTTTTAATCATTCACAGTAAAAGCAACCTGGAGCCTCCAGGTTTTCTCAGGAAATATGTCCTGCAGTATCCTGATGAGGTTTTTTTTTTTTCCAGTGACATTACTTTTTCTCCACCACCTCCTACTGTACTTCCTTCTTTCATTCATCCTGATGTATATACCCTACCCTGCAGAATTGCAAGGGGACGTGGCGGGGAGCCAGGACAACCTGTCAGCACAGGCAGCAGTGAGGTGGTGACTCAGCAGAGGCACTGTGTGTCTTTGCGGTCTGCTGCAGCACTACTCACTCTCAACCTTCCTGGAGGCAAATGTTGTCTTTGACATTGAATGTGTCCACAGCTTCCACTCATCCTTATTTCGGTGGAAGGGAGGATGTGTCCTCCTCTGAACCTGAAAACACAGAGCTGCCCTACAGAGGCTAATAACCCAAGGAACAAAAGCTTTGTGTGATTTGAGAATTATTTAAGGCTTAACCTGAGAAGACTGCTGGCAATTTTTTAAAGCATCTCATTAAGAATCAGATCTTCACTTAAAGTGCAGTATTAAAACTGTTTTAAAGCAGCATCATCTCACTGCATTTGTGCCAAACTGCATTCTGTACAGCACCAGCATAACAGCTGACACATAGAAAAACACATTTGCTACACATGCTGGGATTACTTAGAGTGAAATTAAATTATCTGGTGTTCAGAAACAAGCTGTCTACTTTTAAAGGGGTTATACGGAATGGTATAAAAGGACATCAATGTGGCCAAGCACGTATTAAGATGCTATTTTTAACGACTGCCTTTTCAACCACAAGAATTTAAATGGCTCCCTCTTGTGGCACGAAAAATGCAGTATCATGGTCTTCGGCAAAAATTAATTGAACAGAAAATAGAATTTATATATTTACAGTTACCTTTCAGCTACATACGCAGCAGGGTAGGGAAAAACGGAACCGATTGCATCCCATCATACCTGCTACTTTCTAAGGGGTGGGCTGAAAACAATCAATTCTGGAGGAAGGCTATGAGCATAACAGTCAGTGAATGGCAGTGAGGAAGCATAAACAGAATTTCAATAACCTTGCAAGTCTTTCTTCCTTCTCTTTAGTGTCTACTAGCTGATAAAGCTTTCACTTGGGCTTTTAAGTCATGAAGGCTTTCTTCACAATAAATAACAGTTATAAAACTCTGAAATTAAGAACTGAGACTTTGTCGTAGCATGGGGCATACTTTGGTAACTTTGGATATTAAGCCATAATCTTGGACATTGACACACTAAGGTTTTTGGTGACCTCAGGGAGAAAATTAAATGCATATACAAGATGTAGCTACCATAGCAGTTGAGGAAGCAGGTCTGAAAAGCTTTGTTTCATGACCACAGACTGTGGTTTCTAGCAAAACCTGTTACTATAAAGTTGTAAATTTAAAAAAAAAAAAGGTAATTTTTCTTAGTACAACTAATCATATAGACAGCTTTAAAGCTTGATAAAGCTACTTGGCAGATGAATCTCTTAAGAGAATCTCCTTTTATCCTGATTCAGAAGTCTGATGCTATGTTTACTAGCTGGAAGGAGGAGGCTTTAAGCTACCGTACTGTAAGCTCTGCTTCAGTTGCTTATCTTTTGTCATAGCAAGTCTTCCACGTTACAGCCTTACAGGTTGTTAATAGGATGAATAACAGTATGACTACCAGTATCAAATTATATATGCTTTTCAATTCTAGGACTCAAAAAGTGAGAACAAATTATTTGGAGGTAAGTGCACACAGGTGGAGTTACTTTTTCACAGAGGAAAAAATTAAAATAGCACACTGAATAATCAGTCAGAATCTTAGTTTCTCTTCTAAGGACTCACATAGTGGCATCCCACAGTCTGTTTCCACATTTCAGTGAACTGATGAGGATGGACTTAACTGAAGAGAAAATGAAAGGGCTAAAAACCTAACCTGTGTACTTAGCCTCAAAACTGCAGAACTGAAAACATCCTTTCAGCTCCTACCTGGCACTAGATAACTCTAACCTCAAATATGCAAAATTAGTTTTCTGAACATAACCACCATCATGATCTTAACTGCCTCTTATTTCAAGCTTGTCTGGATAGGATGAGGCAACTGACCATTTTATTACCTATTTCTCTCAAAGTGCTCATTCCAAAGTTGATTGGAAGATACCTATGAAAGGATTATAAGTTGCAGTATATACACATACATATAATATTTTTAAAAGCCCATTTTATCTTAAATATGGCGAAACACTGCTACTCTTAATCAGTGATCTAGTGGCTGGGGTACCTGCCTGGGAAGTGTGAGAGGCTGAGTTCCCCAGTTGGAGAGGTTTTAGTATCTTCCCCCCCTAGATCTTGGGTCTTTATCTCCTGGACTATCACCACACTGCAGGCTCTCAGACTTCAATTGCTTGTGTGGAGAAAAGAACACAAAAAACCCACTACTCAACTGATCAATAAACTCACAGGAGCTATCTTCTGTGAAGTGGTACAGGCACTCTATATTTGACTGTTGAGCCTGGACATTGATATTAAGAATAAACCAAGAGTATTCTTCTAGTTCACTTGCATTTTGCCAGCATAGCTTTGCCTTGTGAGATATCAGCACACCTAAAATGGGGCCACTACAAGTTTATTTCATGCTCCCATTACTTGTCTCGCAAAGGTATAATGCAAAATATTGTCAGAAACAAAAATTGTTCTGAAGTTTTCCAAGTCTTCCACTTATAAACAGGTTTTATTTTCTTACTGACCTGAAATAAAGGTAGAAATTGTCAGGCTGACTTCATTTACTTGTTTTATTTACTCTTTATTTACTTCATTTACTCTGGGATAAGGCATGCTTGGGCTATTCTCCCCATGTCACTTCTAATGGTTGTGCAAAGGGCTTCTTTCAGTAAACCCCGAGAGGACAGAAGGGCATGATAAACATCTGCAAACCTATAGGTTAATTATGGAATTAACCTCACCTTGCAACAGGGAAAAAGCTTATTCTGAAATAGTAATGGGTGACAGAACTTGGCATTTCTTAGCTTTAATAGTGAGCTGGGGAATACGGGTGCATTTGGTGTCCATTTGCTGCATTTGCAAATGGTGAACCCATTTGCTGCATGAGGCTGGAATATGGGTAAATTAAGCTGGGCATAGAGTACTACTTGTGATGAGGCTGGGGCAAGTATGGCTTTGGTTTAGAACACTTTTCACCAGGCTGCTGAGGAAGGTATCATTCCTTCTGGTGCCATTTTGTCCAGCCTCCTCTACAGTTAAGGTACTAGAAATCATGAAGTGAGATGAACACTGGAAATCATTTTCCTAAACAAATCTTGCAGCATTACTTCTCACACTTTTCAGGAAGAAAATTAGGCTTGGGGTTTCTGAGTGAGCTTTAGTACCTCATTTCTGCTTAACCTCAAGTGATGAAACATAATCCATCCCTTAAGGTTTGGATTTGAATCTTAATATTCCTTTCTTATGTGTGCAGGATTTCAGTAAGCAGTTTAATATGCAGATTTAAACAACAGTCATCTCAGATGAAGGCGCCCATTTTGTCACTAGCTGTCGTGCATCTACGAAGTATCAACCCATGGTTTCTATGAAGAGCCTGTTTCTACATACAGAAAATAACCTCATCACTCAGGATCAAGTTTCCTTTGACGCTGTGTATTAATACTTCATAGTGAAAGCCACAGATGCCCTTAAAATCATCAAGCTTTTGTGTTGGTCATGTAACTCTCAATGTCACCAGTGCTTTTCAAAGGCACTACACCTTATTCCTAGACCTAAGGTAATAGTCTACTCTGCTGCAAGTATTTACAGCTTTAATGGATTGCAAGATAAAACCACTGGATTTATGACATATGTGCATCTTTGCTGAACACACACTGCATACCAGAAAGAATTCCTGTAGCTTATGCTCCTTTAAACATACCCACTGCAATCCAAGCTACTGAAACAAAAAAATGAGGGTTTATATATAACCAGCTTCCCACTGCCTCCTGTGCTATTGGTGCTCTAGGCCTTTTCCTATGCAAAGCACTTCAGCAGTATACTTAAATTGAGTGGATGTTGCATAATACGATCATGCACTTTTCTAAACTGAGGAATGTGTCCCACTTGCTGCATGTTACACACTGCTGCCTCAATTTGCTCATTGGAACAGAAATTACATGATGACATTTTTATGTTCCTGGCAGCTGTCAAATGCTAATGCGGAGGTTGAGAGGTGATTTTTTTTGTTTTGTTTTGGGTTTTTTTCCCCCTCCTTTTCCCGTGTACAGAAAACTAGAATCGCTTCCCCTCTTTTGTATATCTTCAGCTCTGAAGGGAACAATTCCATCTGATTCAGGTAACTTTTTATCTGTGCCTCACCCCAATATACTAACCTAACTTGTATTACAGGAATTCTCACGTATATTAGGGTAACAAAATAATCCAGCCTTGAGTGTCTATGGGCAGCCCTGAATTGACCTAGCCTACCACTGAGGACACACGGCCGTTAGCTCCCAGGGCTTATCTCTAGCCCTCAGCTCCCGCCATAGCCGCCTGCGCCATCGAGTGCTAACCGCGTTCCTTCTCTCTTCGCTCCCCCCTCAGACGCTGTGGTACTCGCTGTGGCCCGGGGCTAAGGCAGACGACGGGGTACCGCTGTGGCCCTAACTAACCCTCCTCCTCTTGCCCGCAGCTCCGTGCAGGCGCTGACGCCTACACACAGACCTGGGCACTGTCTTTGTAACGGCGCTTATTCACCTTGCAATAAGGCGTCCGGGGGGGGGGGGGGCACAGAGAGGCGCTGCGCTCCGCCGTTGCCCCGCTCCCCTCAGCAGCCGCCCTCACGACCACCCCACAGCGACCGTTAACCGCCCGCCGCCTCAGCGGGTAGGCGTGGCCTATCCGGCCGCGCACACCCCCGCCGCCGCTGCTCTGCGCACGCGCGGAATGGCGGGGCACGACCTCGGAAGCGGCGGGGCGGGCGCGTGCGTTATGCGGGCGGCGGGAGAATGACAGGTGGCG
>JASSUY010015167.1:0-19864 GCA_032466535.1 Forpus xanthops
GGCCAGCCTAAACATTCTAAGCCATAACTATAAACACTGGTGTTATCAGCACTGCTCCCAAGCCAAAAATCCAAAACGCAGTGCTGCACCAGCTACTACTTAAAGGGGAAAAACGACTGCTGCTGCTGAACCCATGACAGCCTCCCACATCTCTATCTGCTCAAAGCCTCCTGTTCCTACAGAGGGATGGAGCAGGGAGGCTCAAAGCCTCCCACTCCAAGGTGCAGGCCTGGATTCAGGAGGGCTGAACCTCTGCCCCAGGGCTAGAGACCACTGCAATGAGACCTGTGTTAGCTTTCTCCCTCTTCCTGAAGAGCAGAGCCACATCCTCTTCCTCCACAGCCAGGGCATTTTGGGTCTGGGCTGGGCAACTGAGAGACTCCTTTTGCCTGGGCAGGAGTGGAGGAAGGCAGCTGGTTATGGAACAGCTGTTTCTAACAGGGGCTGTGACAGGATGGAGCTGGGATCCAGCCTACAGTCAGAGCACCCTGGGCTGCTCCAATCACTGCAGTGGCTCTGTGGGGTTGTGCCCTGGGGCTCTGGCCCAGACTCAGCTGCTCTGCAGGGATTTCGGGGCTGCTTTCCAGTGGAAGAGGTTGTCTTGTTTTGAGGCAGGTTGAGAGATGCTCTGGAGAGGAACAGGTACAGGGCTGCCCCTCTGCAGCAGGTCCCAAGGGGAGATGACAGGGAAGGGCTAGCAGTGAGCAGGGTGGAAGGAAGGCAGGTTGGGCACAGCTCCTCTCACCCTGCAGGTCCTTTCTGGAAGCCATGGCTGGCTTTGCCCCACAAAAAAGGCCAACTTCTGGCATTCAGCTGCACTATGGGAACAGGGTGATGCCTTACCTTCCACCGCCCCCGAGGGAGGTGAGGACCTCCTGGAAGGATGCATTACTCTCCTCAGACCTGCCTGTTGTGCCAAGAGATCCTGTTTAAAAAGGATCAAAATTACCATAGATCCAAGTCAGTTTCTGTCTATTGGTAGTAGTCTGTATAACTTTCATCTACTTAGGTGCTCTGTCCTTGCTCTGGTCTAAGAGGCTGGTCTGCAGCCTGGAAGCAAAGGGTGAGGGGAGAGCCTGTCATGAGGGTGTTTGGCCTATGTGGGGACAGGCGCTGTCCTCTCCAGTGCCACACACCTGATGCAGATGCTTTCCCATTTTTGGGGCAGGAGCCCTTGGCTTGGGCCATGGAGCATGGTCACCTTCCTTGCTTTCAGTAGCGACCTGGGTTTCTGCACCCAAGTTATCTTCTGCAGGATGGAGACCACAGGTATGGTGTCTGCTTGGTGCGACCCCTCTCTTCTTCCCTTCGGGACACCAAGTGGTACCCATCAGGCCCTGCCTCTGGCTGGGCTGTGCCCCCCCAGTGCAGGGCTCTGCAGGGCAGCCTTCCCTTGCTGCCTGCTCCCATCCTCCCTCTCTACCAGGAGATTGTGTCTCAGCTTGGCCTCAACCCAAGGGAGCTGCCAGCAGAGGGGAAGATGTGGGAGGAGGGGAGCTGAAGGGGCTGCAGGGGCTGTGGGCCATGGTCAGGGCAGAGGGATGCTCCATTCCCAGGGTGAGAGGCTGGAGGCCCCCTCTCCAACCACCATCCCTAAGCAAAGCTGGGAGAGTTCCAGAGTGCTGCTGCAGCCCTCCTCACCCTCCCATAGCCTGGCTCGGGCTCATGATGCACACAGATCCCCCTTGTTTCAGCAAGAAAAGAGAGGCACAGAGGGTGCCACAGTCCTCCTCTGTTACCCAGCTGGCTGCTGGGAGCAGGCTGGCACAGGGCTCTATTCAAAGGTCCTGCTCTCTTCTACCTCTGGGAGGTGAGCTCCCAAGTGGATTCCCTCCAGTCACTCTTTTAGACACCCCAGGGCATAATCCACTGAGCTCACCCAAGCAGATGAGGTGTCCATGGGGGGCAGGTCTCCTGGAAAGCCATGCAGTGTGAAGCCCTCCTCAGTTGCAGTCCTGCAGCCGCAGGTATAACCCTGCCCTGTGACAGGGCTGCTCGCTCCGATCCTGAGACAAAAAAATCTCATGAACCAAAGTGCCCCTGGTGCTGGGGGCGGGCGGGATCTGGGGTACGTGGAGTGGCCCGGACCTGCAGGAGGGTCTGTGGCAAAGCAAAGAGCATCCGGAGCAGTCCATTGCACTGAGAGCAGTGTGCATGGGGTGGAGGGCTGGGGTGTGGGGGGCTTTCATCATTGGACCCTATGTTTTTGAATGCTCTGGGCAAACCAGGTGATGCTGCTGAGTCTTTGCCTGCTTCTGCTGCCTAAGAGCCCCAGGGCTGCTACTTGGGGCAAAAGGAAAGGGTAGGAGAGCCAGCTCCCATGCAGGAGTGCCTTGGAAGCAAAGCAGCTGCTCTACAGGGGACTGGGAGAGGGTCACAGAGGGGACTGCTTAGCGAAGCAGCCTGAGGGTCCGTGGGGCCCTTGTCTCTGTCCTGGGAGAGGTCTCCTGCTTGCCAGGGTTTACAAGGAGGGATGTAACCCTACAACATCACCAGGTATGCTCTCCGCACTAAAGCCTCAGCAACTGTCTCTGCTTGTCCAGGAATTCAAAAGCAAAGCTGAGCACGGCTTGCTGCCAGGTCTACAGGAGAAGACCTGAGCCCAACGGAGACCTCGGGCCGGTGCAGCAGTGGTGGCGGCTGCGCAGGAGAGAAGCTGCTCCGGAGCGCTGTTTGGAGGTGGGAAGCCTTTGCCATCTGCTGCAGAGGTTCCCGATTGCGCAGGCAGCAGGTCCAGGCCGAGCACTGCTGCAGCCCAGCTCACAACCCTGGGTGACCCTGGGCACAGCTGCCTGCGCCAGGAACAGGAAGGCAGCACCTTTCCAGGTAGGAAAAGCTGGTGTCTCCCACGGTAGGACATCCAAGCTTGCTTTGCTTTTGTGTTATGAGGCAGCCTTGTGCTGCCAGGATGTGGTAATCACTGAGGAAAGGTTTTTGGTGTATGACTTGGGGTGTGCAGGGTTGGGTGTTGTGCTTGCCGCAGAAGAGCATGGGCAGGGAATGAAGCAGGAACTGCAGGAAGGGCTGTGGATCATAGAATAGTTAAGATTGGGAAGAGCCTTAAGATCATCCAGTTCCAAACCCCTGCCATGGGCAGGGATGCCTCTTACCAGACCATGTCACCCAAGGCTCTGTCCAACCTAGGCTTGAACACTGCCAGGGATGGAGCAATTTACCACTTCTTTGGGCAACCTGTTCCAGTGCCTCACCACCCCTCGCAGTAAAGAACTTCTTCCTTATATCCAACCTGAACTCCCCCTGTTTAAGTTTGAGCCCATCACCTCTTGTCCTATTGCTACAGTCCCTGATGAAGAGTCCTTCAGCAACCTTGTAGGCCCCCTTCAGATATTAAAAGTATCTGGAGGGCCAGCCTACCCCTGTGCTGCCTTTACAAGATGTGCATAGCCCAACACTGACCAGTGCTTTGTGAAGCGTTTGCTTTCTCGGTTCCTAAAATCCCACAGGCTGACTTGCAGGCACCACGAGTTCCTCCAGCAGAAGCCAACAGGAGGCAGACTTCTCAAGTGCAATGTGCCCCAGAGCTCCAAGTACTCAGCATCCTCCGGCGCAGGGCATCTCCAAGCTCGCACCCACACTTTTCGTTTCTCTGAACCCCAGTTACCGTAAACCAGTCGCACAGTGCCATAGCTGCTGGGTGAATGCTGCTCAGCACCAGGCAGGTTGGTGCTCAGGACTGCGGGCACCCTCAGGAGGACAAAAGCAGCCTGTGCCTGGCCTTGGGGGTAGTACCTCGTTCCTGTGAGGGCCACATCCTGACACTGCAGCTGGCTACTTCTGCAGGCTCTTGTCCAAAAGTGAGGCTTTTCTAGGCACCCAAGGTTTGTCTTGGAAACGGCATAAACTGCAGCAGTGTATTTCTGCCTTGCTGTGTGCTTAGAAACTGCTGGTGTCTTTCTGCTGACATTTACCAAAAATATCCATCTGCAGGCATATTATGATGCATAAGTTTCAGTCCAGGGATTTCAGTGCAATTTCACAAACTACTCTATAGGCCTCACAGTCCTGTAGGACCAGTTGTCCTGGGGAATTAAACACAAACAGTCCCAGAGGATGCACACAAAGGAAGGGTACTCTTTGCCCGGCCTTTGTACCTCCAGATGTGGCTACAACAGACCCCTTGAAGAAAAAGCCAATATTTGTGCTGCCTCCCTCGAGGGCACTCCCAGCCTTCCACCTTTCTCATTTCACAAGTCTTGAGCTTATCACTTTGAAATCCAAGCCCCAACTCAGAAACATGAACTTGTGATCACCATGTCCCTTGGCAAGGAACTGCCTTCTGTTCATTTTGAACTGGGGCCTTACCAGCTTCATGTGATGGTCCATGGTTCTCACTCTGTGAGAGCCAGTGTAAAATCAATTACTATGTGACACTCTTTCCAGGCCCCTCATCATTTTGCAGACTTCAGTTCCCTTCCTGGAAAGTCTTGATCCCTCTGGAAAACACCTATTTTCACCCGAGATCTTGCTTGTCTTTCTTGGAGCCTCACCACCCTATGATTTCTGACTTTCCCCAGTCATTCTCTTTCTATTTCCAGCTGATTTGCTCCCAGTTAAAACCAGCATATCCCCCATCAGTGATCTGGTAGTTCCCAGGGGCAGTGTGACAACGTGATCCCCCAGCCATGACCCAGGGTTGGTTGGTGGATGGAGCTGGCTGCCTTCAGGGCTGAAAAAAGATGTGCTCCTGCATCCCAAATCTGTTCTGGTGATGGATTTAAAGATACCATGTGTAGTTTCTATCGCAAGCTGAAACACACCATAAGGCTCCATAAATAGCTCCTGTTTAGGATGTAGGATATGGAGGAGGTTTCAGAAATCAAAATATTTAGAGATTTGCATTCTTTGTCTTAGCAGGAAGGAGCAGCTAAGACTGAAATACAAAATCTTCCTGCAAGGAAAACAGTGAATAGGGGAAATAACAGAGGTGTCAAAACCTCCAAGAATCCTTTTGCGATGAATGGAAGCAGAAAACATAGCCCAGGGTATCTCAAAGGAGAGAGAATTCATTGAAAATGTTTAGGCACATTCATATTCCTGATAGAAAATATTGATTTTTCAGAATGAATCTTGACATTTCCATCAAACCCATATTTGAATATTGCAAGAACATCCAGAACATTCAGCTAAAAGCGGCTCCGAGCTGGCTGTGTTGGTGTGAGCTGCATCAGCGAGGGTGTCCCGAGCCTGTTCTCCTCCTCTCAGTTTTATTCTGGTCTCCGTGTGGAGATGTGTAACAGGAATGCTAAGATTGGTCTGAGCAGGGGATGTGTGCAAATATTGTGTCTGAACACACTGGTAGGAGTGGCAGGAGCAGGGGAATAAAGGTGGTGGACATTGGTGGCACCTCAGTCAGCAGGTCGCCAAGTGCACTGCAATCATCTCGTCTCACCTCAGTTTGATCTCTAGCTCATCTCTCCATGAGGTTTCCCAGTCTGGCAGTTGGTGGGATCTGTCTCAAAGCCTGTTTCTAGCACCCTAGCCACAGTTTGCCATCTGTTGCCTCAGGCAGGGGTGTTGGTCTGTTACCTTGGCCATCAAGCTGCCATGTCTCTTGTGTCAGGCAGCACATCGGTGGCTTGCACAGCCCATGGGGAGAGGGCTGCGAATGGGTGCAGGGTGAGGAGAATTGCTCATGTTCCATGGCTGAACTGGGCATGGGGTTGGAAGGGAGTGGCTGCTTCTGCCCCACACATCCTGGAAGCACAAATGCACACGTTGCAGGAAGAGCTGGAACAAGGAGGCAGAGAGAGTGCAGAGGCACTGTGGATTGGGGATCATGGCTCAGGGGTTGAGACTGGATGAGCTTTGATGTCCTTTCCAACACAAACCAGTCTGGGATTCTATCATTATAGAGCAGTCAGGATCCCAGATGAATCTGAAGAGCCTCAGCTGTTCAGAGTGGGGTGCCATAAGATATCTCGGCACAGACAAGTGAAACCTCAGCCTTGATTTGGGCTGTCTTGAATCACTCTGGGAGTTTAACCCTTGTGTATGATCTGAGGTAGCAGCAATCCCATCAGTAGGGAAAGAGATGAAGAAAAGCAACTGGCTATGCTATATCCTTCACTGCTGCAATGGCGAAGCTGGGGATTGTGCAACGATGGCTGCAGAGGATGTGAGAGGCTGCCTTCTTGCTCTGTGATAGGGAGTACCTGTTCCTGCTAAGGAAGCATCTTTCCCAAAGCCCTGCTGGCAGCAGGTGCCCTGGGATCCCAGGGCTCTGCAGGCTCATCCAGACCCCCAGCTCCACGGCAGCAAGGCACCCACGTGTGTGTGGTCTCACCCTGGCTCAGTTTTGCTTATGATTAGTAAGAGCATTGTAGTGAAACAAAAGGCTCTGTGTAAAAGAGATCCTGCAGTGCCACTTGGCCCACTTTTTCAATGAGTCTACTGAGACATGGTGATGTCCTTGGGAGTCCCAGGCCTGGAATCAGCTCTCCTTCAGCTGGTCCAGGGAATCTCTTCATTTCTCTTCTACTTCCTCCTCTGGGTTCCTACAAGGCCACCACTTTTGGCAGTGGTTTCTATTCCGTAAGCATCCTCCACAGAGGAGCTAGATCCCTTTCTTCATTGGACCATCATGAAAGGCGGTCTGCTTGTGTGGCTTTCCCTCTGCAGCTGTGGTTGCCCAGGCCTGGACACATTCACTGGCACCATGAAGATCTTGCTCTTCCTCCACTCTCCTGAGGTTTCACCCACCAGCCTTTGCCCAGAGGCCAGCAAAGCCCTTCTGTAGGGATGCAGCATTTGGTAAGAGTTTTTTCTGTCAGTGCAGTGACGTTATTCCCATCCCAAACATGAGCTAAACCAGCAAATCTCTTCTCTATGCATCTGTGACTGCTGGGGAAATGACAAGCATCAGAAGGGCATGGATTTTACACTGCTGGAACCAAATAATCATGTGAGCCAACTCTGCTGTGCCAGCACTGTCATGGGCTTCAAGAGCTCTTTATAAACATTAATGGCCAATTCTCATGTCCATAGGTAATGCTATTTTAGCTGTCACTGGTGTTTGTGAAACTGCAATGTAGCAACAGAACCAGTTTCCTATTGACTAGCTGCAATTGATAGTCAAGGGCAGAAGAGAAGCCCACACCTGGGATGGCACCATGCTGTACCCTCTGCTCTGCATGTTTGATACTGATGGCCTTCTGTATCCCATGGAGAAAGTCCCCTCTCCTTGGGGCAGTGCTGCAAGCAGAGAAGACTCATGTACTCTCTGAGCTCTAGTTGCTGTGGGAGAAGTGAGTTATCCTAAGTTTGTTTATGATGCAGATATTCTAGGAAACCCAGTGTGTAGCAGCCACAGCCATCCTTCACCCATTGCTATCATGTCACTTCTGGGTAAGAGGGTCATCTACTAATCTTCTGAATCACTCCTTCTAGGTTGTCTACAGAGTTGTTTGATCAGGAGTAACAGGAAAAGAAGTGAGGTCATATCCTGTTCTCTATCATTTCGTGGTATCATTTCAGTGTATGATATGGCACATCAGGGCACTGCTGTTATCGGGGCTCTGGGCACTTCACAAGAACCTCTGAAACAGCACTTTTCCCATTGTGTCATGTCTTTCAGCAATGTTTCTGGTGTATTTCCGTCCTTGCTCACTGTGTCTGTCTATAAATGAGCTGAACTCAAGAATCCCACACCAGGCACAGCAAGACCTGCAGCAGCCTAGCCTGACTCCTACAATTTATCTACTCCTACAGTTTATCTCCACGCAACAGGAACATGAAGACCTCCACGGCTGTGCTTGCTGTACTCCTTGTGGCTGTCCTCTGCTATCGTGTCTCCTCTTCTCCATGTGAGTCCAAGCTCTCATCTCCAAGGAGCTCTCTTTTCTACTCTATCCATGATGTATGAAGTTTAGTAATGCTTGGCAGCTTTCTCTTCCAAGCATGTGCTGCAGGCAGGGAGAGGCCTGTCTTGCTACTCCTTGGTTTCCTGAGGGAAGGGTGGCTGCGGTGGGAACCTATGGTGGGAACAGCACCGCCTGCAGCAGGGACCCTCTGGTCTTCTGACCCTGCTTCTCCCCACTGGCACTTTTCCTAGACTGGTTTCATCACAAAGCTTAACTTCTCTTCCAGGGGGTGTCAATGTTGGTGGTTCCTGCTGCCTCCAGTATGCAATCAAACCAGTTCCTTTGCGCCTCGTGGTGACATATGAATATGCGGGCAGCCACTGCCACAAGCCAGCTGTGATGTGAGTACATCTCCTGCTCAAATACTGGCTACCCTGCTCCACTGAAGGGAGGCAGTGCCAGGAAGCTGCACGAGTCCTAGCAAGGGAAAACACCAGGCTGGGCTCTTCCATGTTAGAACAACCTGGAGATACCTCAGAGGCCAATCCCACATCTCAGGCAGCCAGTTTCTGGACCTCCCTATTGGATTTGAGTCAAAACAGCTTTTGCTGGCCACTCCTCTCATGCCCAGATAGTGGGATCCAGCCAGGATGGTATCCTGATTGGACTAGGCAAGCAAGGACAAACTGGCTTAAGTGGCAGGGAGCAGATTGCCTGTAATGACATGAAGCCAATCCCCTAGCCCATATCTCCTTGGGATTCTGCAGCTATAGAGGTGTCTCGTTTGCTGGTGTTCACAGGTGGCAAGGAGCATGTGGTTCCCCTCTTCTCCTTCTCCCCTGCCCTATCCTTTCCTCTCACTGGATTTCTTTCTGCAGATTTATCACAGGCCAAGGCAATAGGGTCTGTGGCAGACCTCATGAGAAGTGGGTCCAGGACATCCTGAATCACTACAAGGCAGGCAGTGGATAAGCAATACCCTTCTCCCTCCAAGCATCACCTCTGCAAGGACCTAATCTCATGGGCACCTCCAAGACACATCCCTGTTTTCTTATTACTCATAAATTTGGCAGACTATTTAATGCGATGTTCAGCTCTTTTATTTAAGTTTATGCAGTTTTAATTTATTCGGCATTTTCTGTGGAACTTTTCATTCTAATGTATTGAAGCTATTGAAGCTATTTTTGTATAATAAAAAGGAGCAAATCCTCCAGCTTCTCTCAGTGGCTCTCATGATGCTTTGCAGTGATTGTGGTGGGCAGTGGAAGCTGGGATCAGGTACAGGTTGATACTAAGTGGGTCTGTGGGGGAGCGGGATGGCTCCTGGCTGTACAACCTCCCATCAGGGTGGACCACTGCTCCTCCTGCCTGCTCCTGGCAGGTCTGTGGGCATCTCCCTGTGCTTTGTACCCCTTGCCTGCCCTATGTCCAAACTTGCAGCTCTCTGTGGTGGGTGGGTGTCATGGGAGATGTTTTGGTGTTGTGCACTGAGCTCAGCCAGGGCCTTTAGACAGCTTGTGAATACACAGTGGGCAGGCAGCAGTAAGGGCAGCGGGCAGGCAGCAGCGAGAGCAGCGGGCAGGCAGCAGCGAGGGAAGCGGGCAGGCAGCAGTAAGGGCAGTGGGCAGGCAGCAGTGAGGGCAGCGGGCAGGCAGCAGTGAGGGCAGCGGGCAGGCAGCAGTGAGGGCAGCGGGCAGGTGACAGCAGTGCTCTCATTGACACCGTGGGTGCTGGGCTCAGCACTCAGTGGACGCTGTCCCCTCTGCCACCCAGTGCCTGCGCACGGGTTATTTCTGGCGCTGCCCAGTTTATCGCTCTCCCGCTCGGTTTCTCTTTCCCCGGACCCACGGGCCGGAGGATCCCCGTGTTCCGGACCGGCTGCAGCTGCCACGCTCCTCCCCCAGCAGGGGGGGCTCGGGGCCGGTGCCACCGGCAGCCGGGCCACTGCTCCCTGCCTCTGCCGGGCCGCGCTGACCTTGGCGGGAAGGAAGCGCCCGACGAGGTCACGGAGGCCACGATGGCCCTGGCGGGGGCCCTGGAGCGGCTGCAGGAGGAGGCCATTTGCCCCATCTGCCTGGAGTACATGAGCGAGCCCGTCAGCATTGACTGCGGGCACAACTTCTGCCGCGGCTGCATCGCCAAGCACTGCCAGGAGAAGGGTCTCTGGGCCGACGGGCCCTTCTCCTGCCCGCAGTGCCGAGCCTCCTGCCACCGCAGCGGCTTCCGACCCAACAGGCAGCTGGCCAACATCGTGGAGAGCATCCGGCAGCTGGGGCTGCGAGGTGGGCTGGGGACGCAGCCGGCGGTGGGCGCCCCACTCTGCCCCCAGCATGACGAGCGCCTCAAGTTCTTCTGCGAGGAGGATGAGGAGGCCATCTGTGTGGTGTGCCGGGAGTCCCTGCACCACCGCCCGCACACCGTCTACCCCATTGAGGAGGCCGCGCAGGTCTACAAGGTAGGGGAGGTTGGGGATCCCCACTGTGCTCCGATGCACCCTGGGCACAGGGGGGTCAGCTGCCAAGACCCCATTGCCCCATCCCCAACTGCCCTGGCAGCACCGCCAGGACAGCACAGGAGGGGTGGCAGAGACGGTCACCTCGGAGGAGTTGTGCTGAGCTACTGGGACCCAAACCCTGTGTCCCAGCATCCCAGAAGTGCTCCTGGCAGTGTGCCCCGCACGCCAGCACTGAGGGAGCACTCACTTTGCTCTCCAAAACCTAAATAGTAAGGAAAATATGGGGAAAGCTCGAGGGGCGAGGAGAGGGTTAATGCTGGGAGTGGAGGGAGCAGCACAGCTGCTGGGTTTGGGTGCCAGGGCCTGGCTGGCACCAGGACGGGAGCCAGGCTGTGTGTGCTGCTGGGGCTGAGCCCATCTCTTCACTTTCCAGGTCAAACTCCAGAAATCCTTGGAGCATCTTTCCAAGGAAGTGGAGGACTTTAGGAAGCGTGAGTCGGCAGAAAGGATGAAGACCCAGGAGTGCAAGGCATGTGCCTGGCTTAATTCTTAGAGAAGTGACAGTGTGCAACTGTAAGCAACTCAAACAGAAAGAAATGCTTTGTGAAGGGCAGCTCCCCTGAAACCACAGGGTTAAACAGTCGGACGCTGGGTATTTCGTGTTTGCCCTTTGTTTGACAATGTGTGCAGGAGTTAGAAGCCAGGCATGAGCCACAAAGTGAGCTTTGCTTCACAGCAATAGGAACAATTTGCATTAAGAAGAAAAGCTGAATTACTGCACCTCTGCCCAACTCCAAAGCAGCCCAGGGAGAGCAAGCACCAGCAAACCAGCTGCGTTTCCCATCCCTCCAGAAGCAGGGAAGTAAAAGTAACTGCAGAAAAGGAAGCACTGGGCCAAGTTACTCAGCGCTGAGCTGGAGCTGATGATTAATCAGCTTTGGCAGAGAAAACTGGTTTCTCCAGTTATCTGCTCAGCTCCACTGCCTGCCCACAGCGCAACTAAGCCCTGCAGTGTCTCCCTTGGGTCTGAGATGGGGCCAGGGATGGAGCTATATCACTGTCCTCTGTCTACCTGAGCCGGGGTGTGCCATGTGAGCTGGGGGGGAAGTGGCTGTGACCATCCTTTCTTCCTTGCTTACCAAACCTCTGTGACTCAGGTCCAAGAAGTCATGTGCTTGGACAGAAAAACAAACACAGCTCAGTTTCCTTTCACTTATCTCTTGCACTCTGAGGTTCCATGACCCTAGCTATCTGCAGCGTGTTTTCATGGTGCTTTGGGTTTCAAGCCAATTTATAGGGCTGAGAAGAAAAGCCCTAACGTGCCAGCAAACAGTACTTGTTGCTGTCTCCTCACCCTGTGCTGTACTGGGACACCCTGGCTCCTCCTTTCCACCCCTCCCCAGCCCTGGGGCTTCTTCCTCCTCTCACTTTGGAAAGAGGTTAGCAACCCTTGGTTACCTTGTTTTCCTTGGTTAGCAACCATGTCTTTTTCCAGCCTTTCTTCCAAGCTGTCGAAGCAGTGACTGAGCTTGGATCTCGCTGAAGATATAAGTTGTACCACATCTAATACAAACCGGCTCTGATAGCATCTCCTTGCAGCCCAATAGGCTCTGTGCTGCATCAAGTCATCATTACACATCTGAGGTGCAGCTGAAGCAGAAATGCCCTGGGCAGTCCTACTGCTGATAAACGGAGTCTGTAGAATGGGAGCTCAGCACTTGGCCTTTGGCTGTTTATTTAACTAAATGCACTTAACAGAAAAATGTGGTGGTTTCCCAGGGCCTGATGCTGGCTCTGGAGCATCCTGTCCCATCCTGTCTGCTGGCTAATATTGCCATATTAGCTAATATGGCTGATACTCATCCCATGTTCCTTCCTATCACAAGGAGGCAGTGAAGAAAAAGCGAGAGAAGATTGTGAGCGAGTTCGGGAAGCTTCATCGGCTGCTGGCTGATGAGGAGAAGCTGCTGCTTCAGAAGCTGGAGGAGGAGGAGAAGAGGATTCTGCTGCTAATCAATGAAAACCTGGCCAGGCTGGTGGAGCAGAAGTGCTTGCTGGAGGAGCTGATCCTGGAGATAAAGGAGAAGATCCATCAGCCAGCTGATGGGCTGCTCAAGGTCAGGCTATGCCACCAGCCCCACTAACTCAACCCCAGTGCCTTTTGCTGACTGGGTGGGTGGCCAGGGCCAGACTGACTGGTGGGCACAAGGCTCTGGAGCCACACACCCAGCATGGTTTTACTCTTCTCCTTCTAGGACATGAAGAATGTCCTGAGCAGGTAGGTATCCATGCTCCTATTGTCCTGGCTGCTTCCAGGCTCTGAGGTGTTTGCGTCTGGTCCTTGTCAGCCACCCCCCAGAACCAAACATGTCTTGCCTGGCCTTGTGTTATGTGTATGGGATGTGTTCCCTCCTAAGGAATGTACTGCCCAGCTGGCCTTGCTCCTTCCTTCCCAGAGCCTGACACAGCCATTCACTGCATTTATAGCTCTGGTCCTGTCATAGAATCTCAGACTGGTTTGAGTTGGAAGAGACTTTAAAGCTCATCCAGTTCCAACCCCCTGCCATGGGCAGGGACACCTTCCACTAGAGCAGCTTGCTCCAAGCCCTTTCCAGCCTGGCCTCGGACGTTGTCAGGGATGGGGCAGCCACAGCTCCTCCAGACATCCTGTGCCAGTGCCTCAGCAGCCTCACAGGGAAGAGCTTCTGCCTAAGAGCTCATCTCAGTCTCCTCTCTGGCAGGTTAAAGCCATTCCCCTTGTGCTGTTCGTACAAGCCCTTGTTCAAAGCCCCTCCCCAGGTTTCTTGTAGCCCCTTTAGGCACTGGAAGCTGCTCAACCTGCTGGTCACACTCATCCTTGCTGATTAACAAGCAGTTACCCTTAGTGCTCACAGTCAGATAGCTCAAGGGGGAGATGTATCTGTACAACAGAAAGGCATTAACCCCCCAGCAGGAGATGGCAGTGCTGTGGGCTCTAGATACACTCCGTGGGCATCACTTTCCTTTCAGGTGTGAGGGGGTAACATTCCCGTCCCCCAGGGCTGTGTCTGTGACCCTGAAGGAGGACTACAGCATCCCAGAGCACTGCCTGGGCGTGAGGGCCATGCTGAAGAAGTTCAAAGGTAAGGTGGCTGCTTTTGTGCCAGCTCCTGGCACACTTGGGTTCTGGGTCACCCCCTTTTCCCACACATACCCTGGGGCTTAAGTGTTATTGTCAACAAGCTTTGTCCAACTTGTCCCTGTTTATTTACTGGTGAACTCAGGCTGGATTCGTGGAGGGGTGACCTTCCTCCTTCTGGTCTTGGATGGGTTGTGAGGTGATTCTGAGGTGTAGGAGGTCACTCTCTATTTTCAGGCTCCGCATTGCCCACAAGCTCCTGCCGTCAGTGTTGGTTGTTTCTGAAGCTGTGCTGGGGGCAGTGGAGCCATCCTTATTCTGTTCCTGCTCTGCAGCTAGATGCCAAATAGGGTTTGCATGATCTTCTGTGTTGCACTTCTCCACTGCTGAGCAGTGCTGGGAGCTGTGCCAAACCATGGGCACAAGCAAATAAATGTGGGAGGTGGGAAGATCTGGAAGAGCCCCCATGTCCAAATTGCAGGCACCTACTCAGGTGCATGCCTGCAGACCTCTGAAGCCCCATTTGTCCTTCCACCCTTCTCTTGCTGCAGTGGATGTGACTCTGGACCCTGAGACAGCGCATCCTGAGCTCACTCTGTCTGAGGACTGCAAGAGTGTGCGACGCGGGAGCAAGAAGCTGCTCCTGTCCCTCTTTGACAACCCCAAGAGGTTCAGCACGGCTCCAGTGGTGCTGGGGAGTCAGGTCTTCTTCTCGGGCCGCTGCTACTGGGAGGTACAGGTGGGAGACAAGCCAGAGTGGGGCTTGGGGCTGTGCAGGGAGTCTGCTAGCCGGAAGGGCAACATCCTCTTCTCCCCTAACAACGGCTACTGGGTGCTACGGCTGCAAAACGGGGGCAACTATGAGGCCCTCACCTCGCCTGTCTCTCCTCTGACCCTGGCCGTGAGACCCCGGCGCATTGGGATCTTCCTGGACTATGAGGCAGGAGAAATCTCCTTTTACAATGTGAGCGACCGCTCCCATGTTTACACCTTCACTGACAGGTTTTCGGGAAACCTCCGGCCTCTCTTTTTCCTGGGTGCCTTCTTGGGGGGCAGGAATGCAGAGCCCTTGGTGATCTCTTGGGTCAGGGACACACAAGGGACTGGGTGCATCATCCTGTGACAGCAGCTGCTCTGGTTTCTCACTGTTGGGCAGGGAGATGGGAGCTCAACCAGCTCCTCCTGCGAGAGGAGCAGCACCAGGGAAATACCTGTGTGCCTTGGTGCATCTCCTGTCAGGGTTCCTGCGTGCTCCTGGCTGCTGGGGGTGACCTGACAAGTGTGACACCCTCCATGTACCTGACACCCGGCACATGCCATGCCTGTGCTGGGAAGGACATTTTGCACTGGGACATGCCATAACCCTTGGTGCTGCCGATGGGTCCAGAGGAGCCCCATGGCCACCACTGCCCTGCTGCTTGCATCATGGGCTGCTGGAGAAGGTGCACACCCAGCCTAATATGTAGTGTTGATTTTAGTGTGAATTGTGCTGCAATAGGGCAATAAAGGGTTGATGTGGAGAGCCTCTGCAATGAGCAATGTGGTTTTGTGGCACTTCCATCCCTGGTCATTACCCCCAGCTAATCTGCAATGTCTCAGAGGGCAAAGGATGCTGCTGGATCTGGTCCTGCCCAGCCTAAAGAGGGTTCTCGAGAGATCCTGCTGTGGCATCAGCAAGCCACTGCGCTAAGCAGGACACCCACCCAGCAAGAATTTGGTAGCAGCAGCTTCCTATATAGTTGGCCATGCTTCAGCATCAAAGAGTTATAAAACTATGGAATGGTTTGTGTTGGAAGGGACCTTAAAGCTCATCTAGTGCCACCCCCCTGCCACAGGAAGCAACACCTTCCACTGGAGCAGGTTGCCCCAAGCCTTGTCCAACCTGGCCTTGAACATCGCCATGGATGAGCAGAGGCCTTTGGTGGAGGTGAGGGGACATCTGTGTAGGTGTGGATGGTTGCTGGGCAGCTCTCGTCCCACAGTGGGGTGATAACCTCCAGGTCTGGTAGCTCCAGCTCCACTGCCCCTCACAAGCCACAGGGGTGGGAAATCTCTGGGAATGGGAAGTGGCGTGTTGCTGACCCCAGGACAGGGGCTGCAAAACTCTGGGTAAGGAAAATAACTCAGTCTCTGCTGTTGTCTCCAAATTCGCCTTTGATCTCTCCTTCCCCTGAGACATCCCCTGGAACATCCCTTCTGCTCCAGCCTATATTGTTGCCTCAGCCACTTGCCTCAGTCTGCCACTGTGTTGCTGGAGGAAAAGCTCTCAGGTTCTTAAGCTCCACTGTGGCATCAGCCAGTTCTAGTCATCTAAGCCAAAGTGCTGTGGTACACAGGGCCAAGAGACAGCAGACACTGCCTGCAGGCAGCTGGGGTGGAGGCAACACCAGCAGCCACTTGCTGCCAGCTGGAGCTCACCCTTCAGGCAGAAATAATGAATCTGCTTAATTTAAAGATGAATTCAATGGAAATGAAATGAGACCTGATAAAGCGTGGTCTTAAATGCTCAGCACAATTTCTTTGGGGATGTCCCGGACGCTGCTTTAGGAGTCTTCTAGAGAGAAATGACGCTGGACCTGAGACAGCAGCTCCTCTCATGTTGAGTTTCATTGTGTTTTGGAGAGTCTCACCCTTCTCCCTTCAGCTGCAAGCTCTTTATTTGGAGGCTGTGTGGCAGGGAGAAGAGACGAGCTAGAAGTCCCAGGTTTGCCATGTCCCAGGAAGGAGAAAGGCAATGGGTCTTGGTGTGCTCTGCAGATCATTGATCTCCATGGAGATCTTACAGAGGGGGTTTATGGAGCCTGGGGAGATGAGAAAGGGCATCAACTTGGAGATCTTGTCAGAGGACTGGAAGCAGAGGCAGTGGAGGGGGGCAGTGGTGAAAACAGCCAGGGAACCTGTTTTGCAGGGTGACAGTTGCAAAGGGACAGCCTAAATGTCACCAGGGGCAGGAGGTCATGGTAGGATAGAAAGTGTCCAAAGCATGAGCCATCTGACTGTGGCAAGCTGACAGATGAGTGGCATCTGCTGTGGCACCAGAGAGATGAAGAGTGTTTCCAAAGAAGTGAGAGGAGGTTCAATAGTTCAGAGACCTTGTAAATAGGCGGAAGAAATGAAAGAGCAGGAAGGATATGAAATCACCGCAATGCAGCTTCCGAAGCATTCCTAGAAATCATGAATCTGCCTCTCTCAAAATGGAGAGTAAAGGTTGAAAGCATGAGATAGCTCTGAATATGCTATGAAAAGTTCTGGTTTGCTCTCCACATCATCTGCAACTAAGACACAGCTCAGGGCCAGTACCTGCTCTGAGATGCCCAGACTGAGTGGTAATGGGCAGCCACAGAAAAGCCAGGAGCTGGCTTTTAGAGCTCCCTGGTGACTTAAAGCTAAGTTGCTCCTAAAGCTATTTGCAAACAGGTTTTCTATTTAAGACAGGACAAGTTGAGCTGGCCCCTGTCCTTGGTGGAAGTCCATTTATTGCCTGGCTCTGGCCTCTACGCAGGTGCTACCCAGCAAGGACCAGGTCATGCTTGGACCACCCACCTCTGCCATGAGGGAGGTCTGCATGACACAGCACGGGCTGACCCAAGCATGTGGATCTTTCTGCAAGTGCTCCTGTTCCCCAGATACCCGGCAAACTGGTGACCCTCAGCAGCGTTATTACTTATTGCCAAAGGGGCTGACCTGTATGTGCCAGGATAATCACAGTCACACCATGTCCACTTGGTTTCTATATGCTGAAAGGAGATGGGCACATACATATGCATATACATATATTTTACAGGGACATTTTGTTTTGTTGATACAGTCTCTTGCTCTGGTGAGTCCCAAACTGATCTGTTCAAGATGTCTGGTGTTACTGAAGGCAGCAGACCCTTAGGACATCACGTCTGGCAGAACAGCCGTGGACAGGGCTATCAGGGGGCGGTTTTTCTGAGCAATCAGTAGACTGATGTCACATTTTTGGACTGGGGCAGTTTGGTCACCCAGAGCATGGACAATGTCAGCAAAATTTATAGACCTGAGGCTTTAGAAATGCACTTTCTCAACAAACATGAGTTCCTTTCTTTCTCTTTTAGTACAGTGAAAAACGCTTCATCACCTTGGGGGGATGTGAGTAGTCATCCGTCTTTCTAAGAACTGAGCAGAAGTGTTCTTGATCGCTACTTCTTCATGGGGAAAGTGATACACAGGCGCCATTTCTAGCATAGTATTTCCGTGTCTTCCTCAGCCCTGGAAGTCTGGAACATGCTGCTATTTTGGAAAACATTACTTTTGTATGCAGCATGCAAAACCATCCCCTTTTACATGCCTTTTTTTGGATGCTGGCCTCCCAGAAGAGTATTCCTCATCTTGGTGTCTCTGGGAAGAGCTAGGTTGGGTGGAGGACTGAGCCTCGCTCCCTGTAGCAAGCTGGTCGCTGGCATGGTGGGGAAGGTACAGAGCTGGAACTGCTGAGTGTGCTGCCATTTTACCTTCAGGGTGTCTAATTCCTCTCTGGAAAAAGTGGAGATGTAAAAGCCATCAGCCCATGATCCTTGATTGCCACTAATCTCTACCTCACTGAGTCCAGCTCAGCTCCTCCTTCTGTGCAATGTCCCACTGACCTCCGGCTCTCCCAGCTGTCAGTGTACCTCAAGAAGCCTACAGACACACTAGGGTGATAGAGGCAACAAATATGTAGAAATGTGCATGTCTACCATAATAATGGTGTTGTTCTTATCATAGTAATGGTTTTATTTTTGTTCACTGCTTGGCTTGCCCAGGGTTTCATTAAAAATACTTTGATAAATATTGCACAAAATGTTCAGTAAATACCACGCTCTAGTTTCAGGAAGTCTTTTAGGAGTTTACAAATTCTGAAACCCTTGACACCATCATTCTTATCTTGGTCTGAATCTAGAGGAAACCTTCTGTAAGCCTCCCTCCTCTTGGGTCCCAGTATCGCCACTATGTGCAGGGTAATCACTGAGTGCAGTTTGAGCTCATGGTGACATGGGAACTGCAGACTCTGCCTGCCTGTCCCTGCTCCTGAACACTTTCCTGCATTCCTCCTTCTCTTTTGCAGGACGTGGTGGCTCTGAAGAGCTCTAGGGATGATTTCTCCATGCACACACTGCTTGCTGGCTGGCCTCGGAGGCAGCTGCTGGCTTGCTCAGGGCTGCTGTCTGCCTTTGCCTTGCTCGTGCAGGCTTCATTCACACCTCGGTGCTGGGGGTGTGGGTTAACAGGAGCGCTGTGTTCCTCACATGCTTGTCTCTGAGCTGTCACATGTAGGCGTGTGTAAGATCAAGAAAGACATGAGCAATTCAGGACTCCCTGCGGGCTCCCTGAATAGCAGTGAGGAGTTAGCTGAGGTACCAGGGTGGGTGTCTGCTGTGGGTGGCTTGAATGTGACCTGGGTTCTTAAGGACTTTGGTGCATGGGGTTGTTTGCAGCAGGCTCAAACAGTGCACAGGCTGGATTGTGATCCTTGGATGACTCTGCACTGTGTATCCTTCAACAAGAAACCCCAAGGCTGCTCCCACAGGGACAGATAGGTCTTGTACTCAGGAAGAACTGTAGAGGCTCAAGTCATTTTGAGATGACTGCATTGCAAAACTTCCCCATCCTGTCCTCTATTCCTGCTGTTCACTGGAGTAAGGACCGCTCTGAGTACTCAGTTTTGCGCCAGTTCCAGTCTCTCCAGGGTGAAGCTACATGGCTCTGGCACTCAGATATGGGGCAGGCTGGTACGCAACAATCAAGCTGTCCTTGGTCTCCAGCATGGCTGTGATGAGCCTGGAGCCCAGAGCAGGCCATGGGGCATGTGAAGCCTGGGGAGCCAGGGCTGTGACCAAACACACTTCCCTCCTGCAGAAGCAGTTCCTTGTCACCAAGGCACAGCTGCCTTCATGGTGATGTCCACCTGAATCTGCTGGAAGGGTGTTCTGGCTCTCCTCACTGGCACAGCTCTCCCTGTAACCTCCTCCTCCCCAGGTGCTATTTTTGGTTGGGTGCAGTCAGCACTGTATTGGGAAGACTGATGGAGTGCTCATCGCTCTGTGGGCTGAGGAGCCAGGGGCTGAGGTCCTGATGTGACAAGGTTACTGACATAACCGATATGCTCCTTTCTCCCTCAAGCACACCCTTGTCTTCCTGGCTGCTTCCAGCCACACCTGAGGGTCTGCTCTCTGGATGGCTCCCACCCAGCCTCTATCCTGTGCTTGCTCATTCCCATCCTCTCCCAGGAGCCCTCTTCTCAGCTCTGTGGCCCCTAACATATGAAAGATGTGGAGATGCTGCTGCGAGACCTGAGGAGGACACAGAGATGCTGCAAGGGCTGGAGCAGCTCTGCTCTGGAGCCAGGCTTAGAGAGCTGGGCTGGGGCAGCCTGGAGAAGAGAAGGGTCCTTAAGGGGAGACCTTAGAGCAGCTCCAGTGCCTGAAGGGGCTGCAGGAAACCTGGAGAGGGGCTTTGGACAAGGGCCTG
>JASSUY010015170.1:0-12267 GCA_032466535.1 Forpus xanthops
TTACTCTTAACAGTTCGAAATATATTCCAACTCATCAAAGCCTGGATTGTTCAGAGCCTCTAAAGGGCCATGCCCTCGGTCTCTAAGCCAGCCCACAACAGGAAAACTACCTGCACTGGTATTTAGTTCTTAAGAGGTGAATAGGTTGTTGAAGGCAGCTTTCTAGTTTAGCTGTGGTGCTTTTCAAACCAGCTTCAATTTAAAAACTCCAGCAGACAGAATGTTGTATTTAACCCACCAGAAATCTCAGGTAGTGTTTCTGGTAGGAGGAGGAGCAAAACTGACCTACAGAAAGATGTCTCTGCCCATATCAGAGGCATTGGACTTGATGACCTTTGGAAGTCCCTCCCCATCAGAACCATTCTGTGGTTCTAAAATACAGCCCTGTTCTGGCTCATGAGAAGTTTTTGTTTTGATCTTCTTCAGTATCCTGTGGAGCATCCAGACAAGTTCCTCAAATTTGGCATGACCCCATCAAAAGGGGTTCTGTTCTACGGGCCACCGGGTTGTGGTAAGACACTGCTGGCCAAAGCCATTGCCAATGAGTGCCAGGCGAACTTCATCTCCATCAAGGGGCCAGAATTGCTCACCATGTGGTTTGGTGAGTCTGAAGCCAACGTGCGTGAGATCTTTGACAAGGTGAGTGCTGCTTCTGCTCCCCCTGCTGTGTTTGTGCTCAGTTACCCCCAGAACTTTGTCTCTACTGCATCTGTTGTGCAGGCCTTAATAACACCTAGCTGGGTGTTATTAACGTGGACTAATTGTTCCATTTTGCTTTTTGCAGGCCCGCCAAGCAGCCCCTTGTGTGCTGTTCTTTGATGAGCTGGACTCCATCGCTAAGGCTCGAGGTGGGAACATTGGTGATGGTGGCGGTGCCGCAGACCGTGTCATCAACCAGATCCTGACAGAGATGGATGGCATGTCCACCAAGAAGAATGTCTTCATCATCGGTGCCACCAACCGGCCGGACATCATTGACCCAGCCATCCTGCGCCCTGGCCGCCTGGATCAGCTCATCTACATCCCTCTCCCTGATGAGAAGTCACGAGTGGCTATTCTTAAAGCCAACCTGAGGAAATCACCGGTTGCCAAGGTAGGACCTGCACCCTGACCATGTGTGACTTGTGTTTGTTGTGTGCTGCACATGTCTCTCACAAGCTGAGGGCAGAGCAGAGGGGTGGGGGCTACTCCGAAGTGGTAAATGGTACACCTGGAAAACCTCCAGTTCCTTAAGGATGGAAATGAAGAGATAGAGGGAGGCTTGAATTCTGAAGTGTCCATGTGTACATGCAGCAGGTCTTTGTCACAAAGTGGAGTTCTGCCCATAGTGCAGGAATAGGAGTGCCTGTACAGCCAGACAGAGAAGATTCCTGCAGTCCCAAAGAAAAGTAAATGTAGAACGTTTACTGGGGGTGGGAAATGGAATTCGAAGAGGAACCGCTAGGGTTAATTATTGCTAAACTCAGTCACAGGCGAGAGCTGTGTCCCTTGCCTGGGGCAGAGGCAATAACGTAGCTGATAGTTAATCATGGAAAAGCAAACGTCCAGTGAGAGCTCAAGCATTTTTATGTGAAGTTTACCTTTCTAGGTTCTGTTGAGAAGGAAATCTTCAAAGGAGATTGCTGTACTACCCCTTCAGTTGCAGGGAAGGAGGAGGAGGTCCCTTCATAGAACCATAGAATAGTTAGGGTTGGAAAGGACATCAAGATCCCTGCCATGGTAGGGATGCCTCACGCCATTGTCTTGCTCTGCCTGTGCTTTGTTTTGATTTCCAGTCCAGCAGTGTTGGTTTAACTCCTAATTCTGAGACCTAATAGGATGAATCCACAAGTGCAGAGGCCTTTACAGAGGCATGGATTCTTGGTGGGTGGGTGCCTGCCTTTGCTGCTCCCCAGAACAGGAAACTTAACAGCTGACCTTTCCAGAATTGCCCAGCGTTAAGGCAGCACCTTGGTACCATGGGATCTGAGGACACCGCTGTCAGTAATGTGCTATGGAGTGACATCCTTATTTTTCTCTAGGATGTCGACCTGGATTTCCTGGCTAAGATGACGAACGGCTTTTCGGGGGCCGATCTAACAGAGATTTGCCAGCGTGCCTGCAAACTGGCCATCCGAGAGTCCATTGAGAGCGAGATCAGGAGGGAACGTGAGAGGCAGACCAACCCCTCTGCCATGGTGAGTGGGGCCCTGAGCTCTTCCAGCTCACCTGGGCAAGGTGAGGGGTTCCTCCCTCATCTTTGTGCATGGAGGGCCCTGGAGGCCTTTGTTCTTGTCTCGTGGGAGGTTCAGGCTCTTCTGGCCTGCTTCATGATCAGTGTTATACATGGTCAGAGGCCCTCTGCAGCCCCTGCCCTTGCGGGTGTTGTGACCTCATGGCCTGGAGGGTGGCTGTCCATGGACCCTCTGTCCTGCTGCAGGAAGTGGAGGAGGACGACCCGGTTCCCGAGATCCGCCGGGATCACTTTGAGGAAGCCATGCGCTTCGCCCGCCGCTCAGTCAGTGACAACGACATCAGGAAATACGAGATGTTTGCACAGACTCTACAGCAGAGCCGTGGCTTTGGCAGCTTCAGGTAACCATGGGGAGAGCCCCAGGGCAGAGCAGTGAGGCAGCTTGCTGCTGGGCTCTGGGCAGCAAACCTCTCTTCTACCGCGCCTTTCTGTTGTCCCCAGCATGCACAGCAGACAGCACGCTGTGGCTGTGCTGGGGGTCTGCTGTAACTGCTCTGTTAGAGCTCCTGAAGCTCATCAGCTCGTTCTGTTAGAATCTTAGAGTGGTTTGGGATGGAAGGGACCTTAAAGCTCATGTGGCTCCTGCCCCTGCCATGGGCAGGAACACATTCCACTAGAGCAGGTTGCTCCAAACCCCGTCCAACCTGACCTTGAGCACTGCCAGGGATGGGGCAGCCACAGTTTCTCTGAGAACCCTGTGCCAGAACCTCAGCACCCTCAGAGGGACAAATTTCTTACTAATGTCCAATTTCAGTCTCCTCTCCATTAGCTTAAAGCCATTCACCCTTGTCCTGTTCCTATGTGCCCTTGTCAAAAGCCCCTCTCCAGGTTTCTTATAGGCTCCTTTAGGTATTGGAGGACTGTGATTAGCAGAGGTGTTCCGGCCCTCTGATCATCTTCATGGCCTCTTTTGAACTCAGGCATGTCCATATCCCACTTGTGTCATGAATGCAGGACTCCAGGTGGGGTCTCACAGGAACAGAGCAGAGGGGCAGAATAACCTCCCTTGAACACAAGCAGCAGCCAGCAGCTCTGTGAGCCTTTTGCATGACCTGCCCTAAGGCTCCATCCCATTTCCATTTGGTGGTGTCCTAATTGACATGGGATGTTGACCTGGAGGGAGGGATGGTGCTGTGCTGTGAAGAAGCTTCTGAGCAGCATGTCTTCTCTCCCCTTTGCCCCGCTGCACACAGGTTCCCATCTGGTAACCAGGGTGGTGCTGGTCCCAGCCAAGGCACTGGAGGTAGCAGTGGGAGCAACGTGTACAGTGAAGACAATGACGACGATCTCTATGGTTAACTGGCTGTCCTCGGTGGACCAGACTCCAAATCAGGCCACGTTGTATAGGGAAAAATCCAATGTTCGATGGACTCTTGGCTTCTTCATTCCTCAGTCAGACCAGTGTAGCTGCACGTCAGACTTTGTACAGAGGATGTTTTCTGCAGACACAGATCCAACTCGTTGCTCACTCGGGAGGCAGGCAGTGCATTAACAAGGAGGGGAACTGTTAACTTCTGAGAAATTTCTGTTCTAGTTTATGTGGCAGAATCAGCAGTCTTAGCAAAGGTTACAACGCTTGCCTTTATAAAAAAAAAAAAAAAAAAAAGAAGCAACACCCCCCCACTCCCCCCCAAAAATAATAAAAAAGTAATAAAACTCCCACAGAATTCCACCCAGGCCCCAACCCTTCCTTTCCGTGGTGCTGGGGCTGTCTGCAAACCGCTGTCCATGCGCTGCAGTGGAGCCCATCTGTATGTGCACCCGCTCCCTGCTGCCCCCGGCGTTGCTTTTCCTTTTAACACCCATTAGCTCACATTAGCAGAAGGAATTGCTTTGGAAGCAGCATCTGTGCTCTGGCTGCAAGTGCTAAGTGCTAGAGCCTGGCAGCAGGTACCTGGTGTGTCCTCCCTGCTGGTTGCGAGCAGACAGAGCTCCTGCTTTGGCTCCTTCACAGCAAGGGGCTGCAGCCAGACCCATCTTGTCCACCCTGCCTGAAGGCAGCACGAGGGGCACTGGAGCTGTCATGGAACCATAGCATCAGCCATAAAGGTCCAACCCTTCCCCAGGACTGCCCAGGCCAGCACTAACCCACAGCACTGAGGATCCCATCTACACTGAGCGCTTGCAGGGACGCTGATTCCACCCCTGCCCTGGGCAGCCTGTTCCAATGCCTGAGCACCATTTGGGGAAGGAATTTAACCTATTATCACATCTAAACCTCCCCTGGTGCAACTTGAGGCCGTTACCTCTTGTCCTGTCACTTCTTACCTGGGATAAGAGACTGACCCCACCTCACTACATCCTCCTTTCAGGCAGTTGCAGGGAGCAGTAAGGTCCCCCTGAGCCTTCTCCAGACTAAACCCCACAGGTCCCTCAGCCATTCCCCATCACACTATGCTCCAGACCCTTCACCATCTCCGTTGCCCTTCTCTGAGCCCGCTCCAGCACCTCAGTGTCTCTCTTGTAGTGAGGGTCCCTGCACTGAACACAGCATTCAAGGTGCATCCTCACCAGTGCCGAGTGCAGGGGGATGATCACTGCCCTGTCCCTGCTGCCACACTACTGCTGATACAGACCAGGATGCTGTTGGCCTCCTTGGCTGCCGGGGCACAAGCTGCTCATGTGGCACCGCTGTGGCTGGGGAAGAGGGGAGCTTCAGCATATCCCCTGCATCCCCTTGGGTTTGTGGTGCCAGCCAGTCCCGCGTTGTGCATCAAACTCGAGCTGGGCTCTGCTCCCACCTCAGTGCATTGCTCCATGCCTCATTTCCCTTCTCTGAACCAAACGTGCCGCTGCCATCCTTTGTGTTTCAGGGGAGACAATTGGCTCTGTGCACAGGAAGATGTGGAGGCCGGGTCCAGCCCAGCCCTGAGCATCCTTGGGCAGCACCTATGGGATGCATGGAGCAGCCACGTGCTCTTGGGTTTTAGGGGTGCACAGGACCTGTGGGTTTCTGTAAAGGGATAAACGCAGATGGGGTGGCAGAAGGTGACCCCAAGGCTTGGGGCTGAGCCAGGCGGGAGAGAGCTCCTAAAAGCTATTAGGCAGCAGAAGCTCCCATTCCAAAGCATGTCACATCTTGGGGGGCTCCATCCAACCAGCTCTGTTTAAAGGAAGAGCGGTCTCCGGATGGGGATACCCACGAGAGGGGACTTGTGCGTAGCAGAGGGGAGGAAAGAGCTGGAATTGGGAGCACCGTGTTTAAATAGCACCTCTGTGCTGGGGCAGAGGCCGAGCAGCCCCTGGGGAGGGTGCTCTGTCCTACTTCAGAGCTCTGCCAGCTCCATGTGCTGTCCTCACACCACCTCTGCCTGGGAAGATGCTGCTGCTCGCTCCAAGGGACTCCAGCCATTGGCTATGGGGCAGCAGGGATGGGGATGGGGGGGGGCTGGTGCCACCCTGCCCCACACCAGCCCCTGTGGGGCTGATGGGGAGCTTTCACCTCAGGGCTGCTTCCTATTCCCACCAGACTGCAACCCCAGGAGACGCAGCTCCAGTCGGATGAGGTGGGAGACAGCACTTCCAGCCATCGGGAAGGGAAGGCGCTGCTCTGCACCCTGAGAGCTCCTCAGGACACCCCAGAGCCTTCCTCACCCCGCAGCAGGGGGATTCTTGCCCCTACCATTGGCACTGCCATCACCCAGGCAGTGAGATCCATCCCATCACCGCCGAGGTCGGGACGAGCAGGACACGGATGCTCTGTGATTCCACACTCCAGTGCGTGTCCCTTCTCCCCCAGCCCAAATCACGCCTGCTGCCTCCCCTGATTGCAGGTGCTGTTTAAACCCAGCAGAAGGGCTGCAAAACCTCACGTGTCCTCCCTGACACCGGTGGGACACAGTGGGGATGGCACCCATGGGTGATCCGGGAGCATTGCCCCTGCCTTGGAGCAGTGGGGTGAGGGTGTCCCCAAAGCCATGAGCCCCAGGAGAGCGACTGTCACCAGGACCCCCCCCCCCAGCAGAGCCCTGAGCCTTCCATGCACCGTCCTCTCCTGCCCAGTGCCTTGCTGGGGGGACGTGGGAGCCCCCAAAGGCACTGGGGAGAAAGGAAGGGGCTCTTGGCTGGATGGGGGTCAGAGTGTGGGGCTCAGAGGCTCTGCAGCACCCTGAACCCTCCTGGCTCCTGCTGGCAGAGGACGCGCAGTGCCCAGGCTGCTCTGGAGCAAGTGGGATGCTCTATGGGCACCCCTGGCCACAAGGACACCCACTTGGCTATCCCTGACACAAAGACATCCCTTCTCCACCGACATCCCAGCTTCATGGGTGTGCGCTCCCTATCGCCATCCCCTGCCCCATGGGCATCTCATTCCCATAGGTACTCCTGCCCCAAGGCTTTCCCCTCCTGTGCTCCATGGGCATCAAAGAGGGGCTGTCCTAGCTCTGCCCCCAGATCATTCCCTCTGCTGTGCACTACAGGGTCAGGCCCCACTGCGGTGGTTTCACAGCCCTGAGCTCTCACCCTGGAAAGGGGGCAACAATCCAGGCCCCACACGAGGGGTTTGGCAGCCTCCCGAGGCACAGCGCCCATGGGCTTTGCTCCCATCCCCTGCCCTTGTGCTGCTCCTGCCGGGAGCTCAGGGACAAACACATCCCGGGATGAGCACGGCATTCCCCAGCTGCAGCTCCCACACGGACAGAACCCCCCCACCAGCCCCAACCACATCATCCCAGAGGAGCTGTGGTGCCCCATCCCTGGCAGTGCCCAAGGCCGGGTTGGATGGGGCTCAGAGCACTCTGCTATAGCAGAAGGTGTCCCTCCTGTGACAGGGGTTGGAACTGGATGAGCTTCAAGGTCCCTTCAACCCAAACCCTTCCATGACCCTATAACCCCCTCCACCACACACACACAGAGTGTATTTTTTAAAATACTTTATTTCTCTTTTTCTCTCAATACTGACATTACAAAAAAAAAAAAAAAAAAAAAAAAAAAAGAAAATTACAAAAAGAAAGAAGCACTATAAAACATTCAGGTCTCATTGAAACCGAGAAAACCAAAGCAGCGCGGGCGCTGTCGTCTTCTCGCTTGCGGTGTCCACCAGGCTTCTCTACCTCGAACTCCATAGGGATCAGCGGAGGCAACCGGCGGTGGTGAATGAAGGGGCGTCCTCAACCCATCCCCATCCGCACTTGTGGGGCTGCGCCCAGCCCCGTACGCACCGCTCTGCCCCACGGACCCTGCCTGAAGTCATTGGGTTCAACCCCGTCAGTATGAAACCCGTGTTCCCTGGGGCGGTGATGGTGTGTGGGGGTTCTCATGGTGGTGGAAGAGCTGTACAAAAACACCCCCTGCCGCTCCGTGGGAGCCTGGTTTGTATCCTGGGAGGAGGGAAAACGGGACGGGGGGGGGGGGAGCGTGCCGAGGGTGGGAAATACAAAAATTCCCGGTGGAAATCCGAAGTTTTGGGGCTGTGTTTAAAAAAATACATTATTTGAAGGTGAAGGCCCCGATCGGGCTCTGCCTCGCACTCCTCCCGGCCCCATCCCGGCCTCCCGGGCGACCCGTCCCTGTAGAAAAAGGATATGTACACACGCACCTCTCTGTGACTAAAATCCCCATGTTTTGACCTTAAATGTGAACCCTACGGCTCTGCTCACGCGTGGCTCCGCTTTTGCACCCGGACTTGTGCTACACACACACGCATCCCCTTTTGGGGGGGGGGGGGTCGACGTGTTGTTCGGATGAACCGTCGTCCCCCCCCCCTTTGGAAAAAATAGGAAAGAGAAAGAAAAGAAGTCAGGGTGCACCACGTCGGGAACCGCAGAGCGGGCAGAGGACCGCTGCGGGGTCTATGGAGCAAGCTCTATATATATGTACTTAGAAAGAGGAGACAAAGCAGCAATGCAAACTCAACACATCTGAACAAGAAAGCTCCACGCTGGGATTCCCCCTCTCCTCCTCCTGCTGCCCATCGGGCACTGGGGACAAGAGTGGGACAGGAGGATGGATGGGACCGTCCCCACGTCACTTGGCACAGCCGAGGCTCGGTTGTAGGCTTGGCACAGGAGAGTGGACCACGGTGGGACTCAGCACCGCGGTCCCAAGGGTGAAACAGTCCGGCTATGGGGCGGGAGGCCACCTGCGATGGGCACAGCGGGACCCCCAACAGCAGCAAGTATCAAAGAGGGGAGGAGAAGGACCAACAGCGGGCACGGCAGATCCTGCAGAGTCCTATTTACAGCGTGCTGGACCCCGGCCCGTCCGGCCTCTGGTGGGGACAAGTGGCCTGAAAAAGCAGGTGACATTACAAAACCCAACACGTGACGTGCCTCCCGTGCCGCTGGCTTGTGCGAGGTGGGAAAGCTGGAGCTCGGGGTGGGAATAGAAAAGCTTCGGCAGCTGGGATGAGCTGGAGCTTCCCTGCTGCTGGAGTAGAAAACAGGCCAGGAGGAGTGGGTGAGCGGATGGATGGACGGGGCGGGTTTTGGGGGTGAAGGGAAGCGTTGTGAGGGTCGGGTTTTGTTGTTGTTTCTCCTTTTTGCATTTGAAAGTGCTGTGGCACCTCTGCGCCTGCGATAGTATTGCTGCGTGGAGAGGAGTCCCCGGGCCTTAGGAGCACGGGAGGTGCTGCTTGAGGATCTGTCTCGTCTGAGGAGCTATTCTGTCCGGGAAGCGGATTTTGAACTCCACGATCAAGTCTCCTCGCTGGCTGGGGGCCTTGGGGAAGGGCAGACCCTCCCCACGCAGTCTCTTCACTGTCCCTGGCTTGATGATATCGTTGCAGGGCAGCGGGATCACCCGCCCGTCGATGGTGGGAATGTTCACGGTGCAGCCGCACAAGGCCTGGGGGGGAGAAGAGCAGACAATGCCATCAGATGGGGCTGACACCCCGCAGCACCCCCGTGGTCCCCCCCACCGGCTGATCGCATCCCTCCGGGTGATGCTTAAGTGTGAGCCTGGGTCTCTCCTGGTGCACCCCAACACGGACCGGGCTGCAGGAGATGGAGCACATTCCATGCCCACCTCCTGTGCTCCCAGGAGGAACCACCAGTGAGAGCCCTGCCACTCGCAGCGACAGGACAGGCTAAATTTAGCCCCTTTCCCAGCCTCCAGCAGCCGAAAATCCAGCTGAGATCATCAGATGCTGCCGTGGTCCATCAGCTGTCACCCCACGGAGCAGCACGGCAGCTCTGCCCTGAGCTGGGTTATCTATAGCACAGCCTGTGTGTCCTGTTCTTCCCCCAACAACAGCCTCAAAAGGTTACACCGGTGTGGGGCAGCACTACAGCTCTCCTAGAAGACAGAGGGGATGGTCCCTGTCACCAGTCCCGTGTGGTTTCATAGAACCATGGAATGGTTTGGATTGGAAGGGACCTTGAAGCTCATCCAGTTCCAACCCCTGCCAAGGGCACGGACACCTTTGACTAGAGCAGGTTGCTCCAAGCCCTGTTTGGTGGGCACCAGCCTGTTGTACCCTGGCAGCAGCCAATCTGCATCAGTGACACACGTGATGCAGGAATGCAGCAAGAAAACCCTCATGTCCTTAAATAACTCAGACAGCTCTGGCACAGACGTAGGCAGGATCGTCTCCAGGCTTTCAGCAAGGGCTGAGGAAGAGATGCTTCTGGAAGAGGAAGGGAGGGGGGTACCAGGAGTACATCCTTGAGATTCCAGGTGGGGGGCTGGCCCTAAGGGTCTCAGCCCTCCCAAAACACCCTGCAAAGGGAGGGGAGGAGGATGGAGCGGCTATTTCTGGGTTAGATGGGGGAATGCTCTGCATTCCCTTCACCAGGAAAAGCCTCTCGTGGCAAAGCAGCAACAGGCACCAGGACAAACATTTCTTCCCATGCTGGCCACGGGCTCCGGGATGACGGATGTGGGCTCTGCAGCTGAGGCAGGGATCTGCAGCAGCTATCACAGAGGGATCCATGCCAGAGCCTGCATGGCAAGCAAAAAGCAGGAGAGATGGGGCTGTCTCCTTGCACAGCTCATCTGCATTTGGTCTCCTCCTGGGAAGAGTGTCCTGCAGGAATGAGCTTTTATGGCTGTGGGAGGATGGCCGTTGCCAGCTCCATGCAAGCAGCAGCAGCTTGGCTAATCTCCAGCAAGTAGAAGGAGAGGAAGAAAGGCTGCTCTGCTCCTTCAATGCATCACACAGAGATGCTGGAGCCTTCCTGCTCCCTGGTGCCCACCACCACCCACTGTGGAGGGCTGCATGTGTCTGTGTGTGACAAGGAAAGGACATCTCCAGCCACAAAGTGGGAAGGAGAACAGGAACTCGCTCCCTGTGGAGCACGTGGATGGGGCAAAGAGAGGGATGTGAGCGGGAGCGGGCGGTAACAGCGAAGGCAGACAGGATCTTAATGTTTCCTTCCTAGAGCCAAGATGCAAGAATCCCAGGCAATCACTCCTCCACCGTATGTCCCTGTTTTTAGTTCCTTCTTGCTCAACTCCTCTGGCATTTGGGAAACTGGTTGCTGAAGTAACCGCAGGAGCTGCCCCGCATCCTAGAAAGAGGCTGGGTTTATCCCTGGGGATGAAATCACCCTGGGTTTTGTAGCTGTGAGAGCAGAGCTTTATCTAGGTCAGCATTGGGTCCTCCTCCGCTCACAGCGGAGCTACCGGGGGAATGTCAGCACCGGCTGTGTCCCAGCCATCCGGATGCTCTGAGGAAGGTGATGCCAGGTAAAGGATATAGGCGTTAGGCAGCAAAGCCCCTAAGGTCTGCCCGCCAGGAGCAGTGCGATTCCTCCTTCCCCCGGCTTCCCACTGTGACACAAGCCTGGAATTTTAGGAAGAGACACTTCCTTGCAGTCCTTCATCCACCTCTGGTAACCAACCTGCACTGTCGCAGTCCAGTGGGGTCAGACTTGGAGGGCTGAGAGGGCACTGCATCCCTGGGTTGCTCTCCAGAGGGGTCTGAAGATGGAGGAGGGTGAGAAAGATGCTCTCCTGATGCCTAAGCACCAGGTAAGTTTGCTCCCTATGGCTGCAGGGTGCTGGTGAAGGGTCTCCAGCATGGCCATGAGTGGGGTCACAGCACACACTGCCTGCAGGCTGGCACTGTGCTGTGCTCCTCTTGTGGCAGTGGCAGAGACTAAAAAGGCAAGCTTACAAGAAGGAAGGATGCAAGGAGAGTAGCCAAGGCTATGGCTTGGTGATGAAGAGGTTGCACTCCATCACATTCTGAGGTGGTGGCGTACGGAGCTGGGAAGCTCCTGGCACCTGCTTGTGCTCCAGAGAGCTTAAAGTTCTTCTCCTTATGGAAGATAAAAGCAGCAGAGTTATCACCCTACCCTGGCAAGCACAGGATGGGGATAGCAGCCAGGCTGGCAGCTCCCCGAAGATGTTAGGTTTGCAGTGGGGGAGGACAGAGACCAGAAATTCTAGCTCAAAGAGGTGAGGAATTTGCCCAGACCAGCAATTTTCCACTTTGTAACTGCATTGTGCAAACCAAAGGCCAGCAGAACACGCCTTGCTCATCACAGGGATGAGCAGAATCGCTCCTGGTGCACCAGCACGTGGAGCCAGAGCAGGTTTCTCCACTTGCTGCTCAAGGAACAACTCCAGGCAAGAGTCCCTCCAGCCTCAGCAGTGCCTGAACCTGGGCTAAACATCGGCACAACCAGCTTGGGGTTAATTCTACAGACAGGGGAATGCACAGAAGGAAACATCTGAGATATGGCATGCTGGCTCCATAAATAAGGCAGTCTCTCCTGAGTATTTCTGGAGCAGGCAGGGAAGCCAGCCACCACAGGAATAAACCTCTGCACTGTGCACTGCGAAGGACAGTTAGCTCCTGAGTCAAAACTAAACTTCAGCTTGAGTACTCCAGGAGCACTGGGCTCTGCTTGACCTGCGTGGCTGCTCCTTTCCCCCCAGAGTACCAGGTCACAGCCCCAGCAGGGATGCAGAGCCATGACAAAGCTCCTCTGACTCACTGGCTATGTTTCACAAGCTCACGTTTCCCTACCTCAGGTCTGGCCCATTGAGCTTATTCCTATGAAATGCATTTGAGAACATAAATCTGTCTCCAGGAAGAAAAGATATCAGCTCATTAAGAAGACAGACAGCGTCTACAGTCTGAAAGGAAC
>JASSUY010015170.1:13827-24510 GCA_032466535.1 Forpus xanthops
AAACATGGGGCAGGAACGTACCAGCTTAAGTCATGACAAGCTCACAAAGCTCAAAATCTGATCAGGTTTTGCCCCTGCTATCTCTGCTGACGTACTTCTTTGGTCATCTCCACTCAAATCATGCCCTTTAAACATTTCCTGACCACCCCATCTCCATTTTTCAGGCCCCCTTCTGCTCAAATTGTCCTGTCTCTTGGGCTGCACCAACAGCCGCAGTCCAGGAGCATCACATCCTGTAGATGTGAACAGGCTTTGAGCTCACGAGTGACCATGTAGATGGAGGTCAGCACACAGCTGCCTGTGTACAGACTATACAAAACACCAGGTAAGCTCAAGGTCTGGATCCTTTCGCAACCATTCCCATGGGAAATTCCCCTGCCAGGTCCCAGGCTAAGCCTTACACCACTGCAACTCCCCCAGGGTCCCAAGCAGCCAAGGCACATGATAAGTGCCCCTCCAAAGAGGTCACACACTCTCTCCAAGGCTATTTTTGACCAGGAGGGGTGGGAAGGGTTAAGCCAAGCCTAGCTCTAGGACTATTTTCAGGGCACAACAGTGACAGTGATGGACTATTTCTGACAGGCTGTTTCTTGTGCCAGACCCCCCCATTACCGCACTGGGGCAACTCTGGGGGTCTGATTGATGAAACCAATATTGTGAATGGGTTAATGGGGGCTTTCACTTCACCTTGCCCATTGCATGGACCTAGAAGCCCTTCAAAATGCTGATCCCCAAGACACGTTGCTCCAAAAAATGTCACCTGATGAGAAACAAAAAGGTTTCCATGGGCCACAACACTGATGGAGCAAGAAGAGGGCTGCTCTTCCCTCCCTCCTTAACTCATTCTTTATTTTAGGTGTCTTCAGGTGATGGGGATTTCGCCGAATCCCCAGGGAGCCCCTGTCCCCTAACAGACTGTACAGCCAGGAGGTTTCACCTTTAATCCCATGACGCCAGCCTGAGCTGGGTCCGATTTCCTCAGCATTGCCTCTGGGGAAAGGCTGGTTTCCCACTTGAGGCAGTCTCTTCTCATTTTACACGGTGGCAGATCACTGCACCCAGTGCATCCACCATAGCCCTGACATAACTGACGGGTCAAAATTAACCCACTGCTGGTTAATTCTCCTGGTAGCTCATTAAGAGGATGCACCTGCCCATTGACAGGGCTGCCTCTTCTACCCAGCAGCCTGTTCCTGCCAGACCTCCTGCTCTTTTAAGCACCCAAGTCCTGGGCTGATTAATGCAGATGCTATTCGGTGCTCTCCTCAAATGGGGTTGCACTCTTCCATCTTCGACTAATAAGGCCGCCTGTGGTTGAGTGGCTCTTCTCCTCCTCCTCCTCCTCTGTGCCAACCACCAGACAACAGCAGGCGCTTGGTTTCAAAACAAGGACCTATTACTTAAATTGGGAAAAGCTTTGAATACTGTAGGTCAGCATGTACCAGGGAGGACAATGGGACCGGTGCCAGAATGTGGGGAGAATGTGGACAAAAGCAGTACTTCTCTCCTGGGACATTTAGGTCAATTAAAGGGCTGCTAACGAATTACCCCAGGTATGATCCACGAGGTCAGGTAAGCTCCTTCCACCTCCCTTGTCTCAGCTGGGTTTTGGGGCAGAAGGCTGGGACAGGGCTGTCATCGCAGGAAGCAAGGTGGAAAAGCAGGGTGACCCAGAGAGAAAGAGGATGAAAGAGGATTCCTAACACTTGTAGAACTTTCACTGTCCCCATTCCCAAGCTCCCAGCTCCTCTGTGTGAAAACGTTCCCTTGCCTATAAAACCCAATCTGGATCAACACCTCTGCCTCCAAAGCAGGCAGTGCTTGTCCCCTTACCTTCCTCCCCATACTGGTCATAGACAGCTCTCTTCTTGGGGTCACTCAAGACATCATAAGCCTCTGCAATCTCCTTGAACTTCTCCTCGGCGTTGGGGTCTTTATTCTTATCGGGGTGATACTTGAGGGCCATTTTCCGATAGGCTTTCTTGATTTCATCCTCGTTGGCACCAGTCTGGATGCCCAGGATCTTGTAATAGTCCTTCCCCATGACGGCGACGCTGCCAGGAGCCGAGTACTTATTCCTGAAAGCAGAAAGACAGCCCTGGGTAAGGCAAGCACTGCACTGGGCTTGGCTGGGGATGGGACCCACACGCACTTATCGCGGAGCCGGTGCTCCCTGCGTCCCACCGGCCAGCAGCACCACAGCCAGCTCAAGTCCACGCTTCCCAATGGAGGTCAGAACCCTGGTGCCAAGATGTGTCCCAGTTCCAGCTGTAACCCTCTGAGCCCTAAGGCAGGGACAGGGACACTCATCTCTGAGGCTGAAGGGAGTTGGGAGAGCCTGAAACAGGGCATGGCATTATAAAGGCCACGCCACTGCTCACGTCAGGCTGGGATCGTGTCCTCCCCCTGCCCCTGGGTGGGTCCGGAGGGCTGAGCTATGCCTATATGTAGCCAGCAGCCTGTGTGTGTCCCCTCCTCTCCCAGCCAGGGACCTGTGATGGGAGTTGGGGTGGTGACAGCATGGTTTTGGAGGCTGAAAGCAGCGGCAGAGACCATGCTGCCGCCTTCACCTTAAAGGAACTTCAAACATTTTGTTCCTGAAAGCAATTGGCATTCAGCTGGAGATAAATGCCTCCGGCTGTCAGAGCCGCAATTTGTATTTAGCGAAGAGGGAACGGAGCCGTTAGACAGAAACATCTTGTGGTGGTGGGAGGGCGTTTTTTTTTTTTATATAATTTTTTTGTTTGAAAAGAAAGGGAAAAAAAAATCCCCACCAGTTTCTAGCCTGACTTACACTCCCTGAGAGCCTCCAACCGCATCCCACAGCGAGCCAGAAACACAGGGCTCACTCGCTCCATCACGCGGGGGCCGAGGCTGGGGCCATGCCTAAACTAAGGCATGGAAAATCCAGTGGCCGTAATTCATTCCCCAGTCACGCTGCTGGAATCGCAGAGACCCAGCGAGCAGCAGGGAGGGCAGAGGCTGAGCGAACCCCACGCTCCTATGAGGACAATCCCTGCTGCTTCTCAACCTTTGGTTATCTGACCAAACTCCAGACACCCTGAGCATAGCCTGATCCCCCCTCACAGCTCAGTGAGTGCTGTGTGCCCTGTCCCTCATCCATCAGACCTCCTGCCCTCTGTTAAGCCTTCCTGCTCACATCCAGCTCCTTGTTACCACCGAGGTTTCACCCCATCCTTCCTCCAAAGACCCTTGGGCAGCCTCAACCCATCATAACCACCTCCCAGCAGACAGATCTCTGCATGGGGTGTGAGCCTTGATCCTGTCCTTCACCACCATATAAGCTGCCAGATGTTCTACTCCATCCTTAAGCACCCATGGAGGTCACAGAGGGATCCTCCAATCACAGCAGCTCAGATGTGGGTGGCCAGGGCCACCACAGCACTGTACTGAGCCCCTGGCATTCACCCACGGGTGGCCTTGGGTCATGCCATGGGCAACCAGCCCTTTACAGCTGGGTGTCTGTAAAGGGGTTAGAAATTGGCCCCACACTTGGCCAAACTACCGGCCTCTGGAGCAAGTACCTGCACCAAGCACAGAGCAGGTGCTTTGCTGTAGATGGGATGAGGGCAAAGGCACACAAGGCATGGACCTCTGAGGGGCACAGTGAGGTAAGGGCACCCACGGATTTGTGTGGCACAGAAGAGGTGGGAGAAGGTCCCTGTGGGTGTAAAGAGCATCCGATAGCGTCTCCCACGGCAGCTCCTGGTGCCAGCTCCTGCGCAGAGCCGGCGGCGGCTCCATCCCACGCAGGTGTTGGGGGATGCTCTGCCCTCAGTCCACCTTGGCTCTCTTCTGCCCGTCCTATGGGAAAAGGCTGCTCAACACCCAGGGATGAGCAACAGGAGGGGGGCTGAGGGTAACCTGCCATTCCCGCTGCCAAAGCTCACACCAGTGCAGCCCTTGGTGCTGGGCAGGAGCCCCCCATGACCAGCACCAGCACCAGGGCCAGGATTTGCCCCTTTCCGGATGATGCCCTGACGACAACCCCACCGCACATCATCTTGAGAGACGCACATTGCAGCACCTGGCTCCCACCACAGCACCCAGCTCTGGATCCAACCCCACACAGCCCAACCCAACAGCACCCCCCTCACCCAGCCAAAACCCCACGGCGCTTCCCAACACCTCCTGTCCTGGCACAACGCTACTGCCCCCTCCAGGATCTCCTGTCCTGCCCACCAAGAGGTCTTTGGCTGGGGTGCGGATGCAGCCAGGGATGTTCTGCTGGCCAGAGATCCCTTTGTGTGGCTCTGCTCATGGAGGGTGGGATTTGCTGTCCCGAAACAGCCCCCCCACGCATGTTTTACCGTGAGGAGCCGGCGGCAGGTGACCCGGTGGGTTAAGACAACGCTCCGGAGGCGACGCTCACATGTGCAATGATTATGATGATGATAAAACACGACTCTGTCCCCGCACAGCTTCCCTCCCACCTCCTGGGGATCAGCTGCGCCTTGCCACGGCTCCTCTCCCCCTTCTGCTCAGTCATCTGCCTTCCCATTTAACCCCCTCAGGAGCAGGGTTGGTGGTGGGGAGAAGGGGGGGTGGTGAAGGAAGGTAGGTACAAAAGCCATTCCTGAATCACCCAACCAACAAACCCACACCTGGTAGAAGAACACATGCATCCCCCCACCCCACCCTGGGGAACCAGCCTGGTCTTCATCCCCCTCCTGTAACCACACACATGGACATGAAATGAAATAATTAAGACAGAAACGGCAGCTTTGTTCCATCCCTGCACATGACATCAGCTGAATAGCGATCCCTTGACATAATCCCTGTGCCCGGCAGTCCCCACTGGAGGGATAAGGCTCACTCTGGGCAGCGGCACCGGGAAGGTGAGCTGTGCTTTGTGTCCGTTTGTCCATCCCAGGGAACAAGGTCACGGCAGGATGCGCAGCGTGGAGGCAGGAGCCCACTTACCGAAACTTGACGAACACGTTCATAGTCCAAGCTGACCTTCTCAAAGGCTCTAGTTTGATTTTAAACATCACCGTTGTCCACAGGTGCCCCAGGAGACAATGGAGAGTTGCCGGGAATGCCACACGGAAGGATGCTCCGGTGGCCAGATCCCTCTGGCACAGCAGAAAGGCAGCGGTCGGCACCCGGGATGGCTCCAAAAGGGCTTTAAGTGGTGACGGGTGAGCGGGTGTCAGGGGATGCTGCTGGGAGCTGCCGTCCTTTGTCACACAGACATGGGGACACCCTTCAATGGAGTCGCTCGCCGTAATCTTCCTTTTAATTGGTTTCTTGACGCTTCCTCAGCTCCAGCATCCTCCCTCCCCACTGCCTCCCGGCCGCCCCGCTCCTGTCATACACGTCCCCCGGTACTGTCACGTCCCTGTTACAGTCACGTCCCCCACCAAGGAGCAGGGAGGGAGCTCACCCAGGAGCTCCCCCCTCCTCGGTGTCCCCAGGACTCTGCTCTGCACCCAAAAGTAGGACAGCGGCGGCAGAGCAATGCGATGTGCTGGAAAGTCACATTGACCGGGTTGCACCTCCCCAGCTTTCCCACTGCGAGTCCCCGCGTCACCAGTGCCCCACAGAAGGGTTCCCACCACCCGGTGAATGGGGCTCCCGGTGCAGTGTGGCACCGGGATGGAGCTGGCTCCCAGCACGGAACTGAGTACGGCGGCACAAAACCTACTTCTGAGAAGTCACCTTCAGGCATGCCAAGGAAATCCGATGGCACCGCATCCCTCTGATCACTCACGAGCCACCAAGAGCATCCCCTCCGGATGCCCCACAATGGAATCAGGCAGCTGTGCCGGGCAGCTCCTGCATCCCACCCTTGATCGAGCGCAACACCGCATCCCAAGGGATTGGAGGGGAGGGTCTGGTGGTGGGAGCCGGGATGGATGAGCCGGGATGGATGAGCCGGGACGGATGAGCCGGGACGGATGAGCCGGGATGAGTGCATACCTCTCGGCGCGGCTCCAGAAGAGCAGGATGGCCGGCATGGCAGCGTATCCCGGGTTCAGTCAGGGATGCCGGAGGGGATGCGGGATGGGATGCAGTGTCTTGGGGCAGGCAGAGCCACCAGTGCCCGTGCTGGCTGGCAGCCGCAGGCAGCAATGTCATGACTACCCGCAATGAATCATCCCCTCCCCGGGCCCCCACACACAGTGCCCGCCCCCCCCCGCCCCACCACAGCCCCACTGGGGTGCCGGCACCTGCGTGGGGATGGGGTTAACCCTCCCCTCACTGCCTCTGCTCTGCCTCACAGCCCCCACCGGCAGCCCCCGGCGTGGGGAGAACAGGGCAAGACCCCTCCCCATAATGCCTCCCCATAGAGGGTCCCACATTCCCATGCCCACTCCTGTGTGGGGACGGGGACAAGACACACGTGCTCACTGTCCTCCCCCCACCATGGTCTCCCATTCCCAGAACTACAGGGTGCTGGTGGGGTCAAGCCCCCCCTCTGCTGCTTCCCCATGTGGGGTTCCCCCTTTTCAGCCCCCACTGGGGTCAAGCACCCTTCAACGTCTCTCCATACAGGATCCCCTATTTCCAGCCCTATGGTGCTGTGTCCTGGGTGGGGATGGGGTCAAGCTTCTCTCCCCAGTGTCTCCCATGTAGGATCCCAGCCCCACTGGGGTGCTCACACTGGTGTGGGGATGGGGTTAAACCCCACTCAATGTCTCTCCATATCCATGTCCCCCATTTCAAGCCCCTCAGTGTCCTCTGCATGTAGGATCCCAGCACCACAGCAGTGTGGGGACAAGGTCAAGCCCCACATGCTGCCTCCCAATATGGGGTGTCCCTTTCTAGCCCCACCACAGTATGTGGGGATGGGGTTAAACTCCATTGCTCACCCTAAGCCCCCTGCCCAGCTCCAGTGGGGGGGGCTTAGACGTGTGTGAATGGGAATAAGCCCCACGACAGCCCTCCAGGCAGTGCCCCATACAGGGACATGATGAAGGATTGTTACCTATATGGGAAGGGTTTCACCCCTCTGCAATGCCCCAGCACCATGGCCCCCAGCCCCACTGATTAACCCTTTCTTGCCCACCAGCAGCTCTCCTGGGGGGCAATGTCACCTCCACTGGGGACAGGGGTTAACCCCTTCCTTGGTGACTCTGTTACTGTCACTTGGGTGGTACAGGGGGTGTTTATCCACTTCACCAGTCAGTTCAGCCCCACTGGGACACAGAGGTACCCCCGATGTGAAGGGAAGGGGTAGTGGTGATGTTAACCCCTTCCTGGCCACACCACACAGCTCCAACCGGACACATTCTCTCCTCCAAAGCAGGACCGGACAGAGGGGTGAGCCCTCACCTCAGGGTCCTCTCCAGCCCCACAGGGCTGTTCTGTAGCCCCAAGGAGGGGAGGGATTAACCCCTTTCTGCCAGCTCTGTTAGGGGGCAAAGGGATGAACCCTTTGTTCTCACCCCCTTCAGACCCATGGAGACATGCTGTCATTAGGCAAGGCATCACAGTTAACCAAGACAGCCCCACCAGGAAACCCTGCCACCCCATGGGGGCAAAGGCACCAACCCCTTCTACCCTGTCTTCAGCCCCACAATGTCACCCTGCTACCCTATGGGGACAAAAGGGTTAATGGCTAGCCTCTGTTCCCCACCCATGAAGGAATATAGGGGCTCACCTTCGCTGCCCAGCCCCACAGCAAACCCCGGTCACCCCATGGGGTAGGAGGATTGTCCCCCACGGGGTAGGAGAATTAACTCCAGTCTCACCAGTTACTCAGTGGGGCAAAGGGACTGTCCCCCCAACCCCAAAGGGACAGTGACACCTTTTAGTGCAGCAAGGCCAATCCCCAGCCCCTATAGCAACACCTTGACACCCTGTGGGGTAGAAATGGAGTGAGCCCCACAGCAACACTGTCAGCCCACAGGGCAAGGAGTCTGACCCCTTAGTGACATCTTGTCTCAGCATGGGGCAGGGCAACTGATCCCACAGCAAAAACCTATCACCCCATGGCTCAGACAGGCTGACCCCCAGCCCCACAGCAGCACTCTGTTCACCCCACAGGGCAGGGGTCCTGACAGTGACATCCAGCCACCCCATGTCGCAGAAAGACTGACCCCCATCTCCACAGAGACACCCTGTCACTCCACGGGGCAGGCGGACTGAGCCCCACAGCGACAATCCGTCACCCTATAGGGTGGGGGGTGGGGGGGGGTAACCCCCTGTACCTCCACCGCAACACCCTATCACCCCACGGCGCAGCGACACTAACCCCCAGCCCCACAGCGACAGCCTGTCACCCTATGGGGCAGGAGGACGGACCCCCTTTAACCCCACACGGACACCGTGTCACCCCACTGGGGCGGGGGCACTGACCCCCACACCGTCACCGCAGAGGGCTGTGGGGCGCTATGGGGCAGGAAGGGGGCAGCGCTGTGGGGCGGTGTGGGGCAGGGCACCCCCAGCACTCACCGCTCGCGCTGTCCCGGGGCGCCGCGCGCTCGCTGAGCACCCCCTCCTCCCCCCAATTCCCGCCCTCCCCGCTCCCGGGGCGCTCGGCCGCCCGCACTCACGTTGTCTATCACGACGGGCTGGTTCGCTATCACGTCGTAGGATTCCATGGCGAGGACCCGCCGCAGCCGCCCGTGAGGGAGCAACAGCCCAGCCCTCGGCGGCGCACGCGCGGAACGGCGGCGCGGGGCCGCCTGGGAGATGTATTCCTCAGGCAGCGGGGCCGCTGGGAAGTGTAGTCCGGGAGCCGCCCGGAGCCCGACGGGAAGGCGCGGGAATGCCGGGAGATGTAGTGCGGGACGACGGGGAGAGCCCGGGAAAGCATCTCCGGCCTGGGAATGGGGTTTTCGGCGTGAGGCCCGAGGGCTGTGTGCAGGGGGAGCCGTGCATCTCTACCAAATCCTACTGCGTCCCAGATGCATGATTTACAGCTTAATGGATTGGGGGTTCCCCTAGTTTTTTTAATAGGAATTGAGAGAAACCAATCCCATCACCTTCTATAGAGGGAACCTATTGCTAATGGAAGCGCTTTGCTGTCCCATCGTTTCACGGGACCATCTCTACAAACTGCTAGTCATGACACATCTGTTCCCTCCAAGCATCTCCTGGTTTCTCTGCGCTCTCTGAGGCATGGCAACCAGAAACGAAGCAACCACCACACACAAGAGGCACTGTGGTATCAAACAATGCGTTACCTGTTGGCTTCAATTTGCTACATGTAAAGCAGCAATGGGAAGCTGTGTGAGTGACTTGCCCAGAGAAGCTGGGTCTGCTCCATCTCTGGCAGTGATCAAGGCCAGGTTGGACGGGGCTTTGAGCAACCTGGTCAAGTGGAAGACGTCCCTGGCCATGGAACTCCATGAGCTTTAATGTCCCTTCCAACCCAAACCTGTATTCTGAAAGCATTTTGAATAACCAGTGACTGACAAAGACACTCAAATGACATGTTCACTTGAAACTCAGAGCAAGATACTGGGTCATGAAACCAGTTAAAGTGAATGTCAGCACTGTAAGTGTACGTGGAAGCCAATCCAGAATCCATCTCTCTTCCTGTATCTTTGTTATGGACAGAGGATTTTCTGCTATAGTTTCTGCCTTTAGCCCAAGCAGATGCTCTCATCTCAGGTATTTAGTCTGTGATTCTCACATAGTGTAAAATGCTTTTTCCAGATAGGATGGAGAAGTTCAAATTATTTCAAGACTAGCACTGTATCACCTCAGCAAATGTCAGGAGAAACTCATGATGTACTTATTAAGCCCACACAGTATTTCACACATAATTCTGTTTTATTTACCTTCTCAGCTGACTGTAATTGACTTCTCAGGAAGATGCCATAGAAAGCAGTATCACAGTAACAGGATAAGTGAAATACTGTTCACTGGGGGAAGCAGTGATTCACAAGGATACCAGCCGCTTACCTCCTTTCTTAGCAGACAGTCATTTGTCTGCTCGCCACCTTCTTGGCTGTATGAGATCCCCTAAAAGGTACATTGTGAATATTAGAATAAGCTCTCAGCTATTTAAATGAGAAATGCAACAAAGCAGGAGCACTCTTCCTATCATCTCAGCACTCTGTGGCTCATTTTTCTCTACACTGATTAAAAAGCAAGATGCTGCTCTAGCAAACATATGCAGGACTATTGAGCACATGTCAGCTCACACAAACATACAAGGCTTTGCAGGACCACAGAGGTAGCTGCAACTCAGGAACGTACCAGATCTTCAGTGTTAGTACACTGGTCAAGATCCTTGATCGGACAGCCCTTGACACTGCCTCTGAGGGACCTACCAATACAGAAGTGTGCACAGAGAGATAAAGGCACTGTGAGTATTGGAGGTGTGACGGTAGTCGTAACAGAAGCTGTAAGCGGAGCAGTAAATAAGGCTATTAGCTGGCCATAGTCTCGGAGCTCAGCCCTGCGCTCGCACCCGCGGGGAGCAGCGCCAAGCTTCACTCCAGCTCTACCCCGGGCCATGCTGCGCAGACGGAGTCCTGCAGCAGCAGCTCCTGAAGCGCTGCAGTGTACCCCCTCTCTTTGTCAGGTAATACAGAGGCAGGCTGCACGCCGAGGCCGCGGTGGCCGCAGTCTGGGCCAGGACCCTGCTCAGCTCCCCGCTCCCCGCAGCCGCGCTCCCCACGGACCCTCACGGAGCCCCTCGCCCCACTCCACGCGGGGCATGGCCGCCGCCGCCGCTAGAGGGCGCGCTGGCGGCGTGGCGCG
>JASSUY010015171.1:2263-16795 GCA_032466535.1 Forpus xanthops
GCTGAAAATCCATAACACAGTGCTACACCAGCTACTGCTTAAAGAAAAATGACTGCTGCTGCTAAACCCATGACATTCCCCTAAACTGAATAAATACTGATTTAATTGCTCCCAGGACACACATCCAACACCATAAACAATGACGAACCACATTCACCTAATTACTCTCCATATCTTGACTTCAAATCTGTTGACTCTTCTGAAGTTGGAACTGTTGACTTTCATGGAAATACGGCATTCTGACACTCTAAACCACACATGCGACAAGTTAAAACCTCATTTAATATCAAAGTTAATCCTTAAATAAAACAATTTTATGTTTGCAATAAACATAATTTTATAAGGGACCTTAAGTTAAAGATATAATAGAATCAGAATCATAGAATGGTTTGGACTGGAAAGGACCTTAAGATCACCTAATTCCATCCCTCCTGGCATGAGCAGGGGTGCCTCACCCTAGGCCATGTTGCCCATAGCTCTGTCCAACCTGGCCTTTAACATCACCGGGGATGGAGCATTTACCACTTTCCTGGGCAACTCATTCCAGTGCCTCACCACCCTCCATAGGGAACTTCTTTCTTACATCCAAGTTGAACTTCAGCTGTTACAACTTGAACCCATTATTCCTTGTGCTATCACTACAGTCCCTAATGAAGAGTCCTTCCCCATCATCCTTATAGGCCCCCTTCATACTGGAAGGCTGCTATAAGGTCTCCACACAGCCTTCTCTTCTCCAGGCTGAAGAGACCCAACTTTCTCAGACTATCTTCATACGGGAGGTGCTCTAGTCCCCTGATAATCCCCATGGCCCTCCTCTGGACTTGTTCCAACAGTTCCATGTTCTTTGTATGTTCAGGACACCAGAACTGTGCACAGTATTCCAAGTGAGGTCTCATGAGAGCACAGTAGAGGGGCAGGATCGCTAACTTCAACCTGCTGGTCATGCTCCTCTTGATGCAGCCCAGCACACAGTTAGTTTCTGGGCTGCAAGAGCACAGTGCTGGCTCATGTTCATTTTCTCAACCGAGCAATACCCCCAAGTCCTTCTTCACAGGGCTGCTCTGAATCTCTTCTCTGTCCAACCTGCAGCTATGCCTGGAATTGCTCTGACCTAGATGTAGGACCTTGCACTTGTCATGGTTAAACTTCATAAGATTGGCATCAGCCCACCTCACAAGTATGTCAAGGTCCCTCTGAATGACATCCCTTCCCTCCAGCATATCAACCAAATGACACAGCTTAGTGTCATCGGCAGACTTGCAGCAAGCGCACTCAATCCCACTGTCCATATCACTAACAAAGATGTCGAACAGGATCAGTCCCAATACTGATCCATGAGGGATACCACTTTTTACTGGTTTCCAGTTGGACATTGACCACAACTCTTTGCTTGTGGCCATCCAACCAATTCTTCATCCACCAGATGCTCCATTCATCATGTCTCCAACTTAAAACCAAGGATGTCTATCAAGTCATGATATGTGATATTGCACTTAATTCTTTCTGGTTACCTAGAACAAGCAGATATCTAAGAGTTTTAAAGACCTAAAGAAGCAAACAACTGAATAGAAACAAAGAGGAAAGGACTTGACATATTTCATAATTGTGTTCTGCCCTATTGGAATTCAGTTTAATTGAACTGAATTGAATTTAGATACTCTGAAGCACAGGTAGGCTGTTTATTTCAGTGTAATTTTTCGTACTAAGTATATGGTTTTCCTGTATTTCCAGAGAGCTGAACAAAATCTCTCTTGTTGTTGGTAGATGAAGGTGCACATAAAAACTATGTATCCCTATCTGGAAAATTATTATGACATACTATGTATATTGAAATATTGAAATTTACATTATTCATGAAGTATGATGAAAAATGTGCAGAAGTAGTATAGTAAATCAGGTAACAAAGACAACAATAAACTGATATTAAATGGTATTCACAAATTGAAGTGAGGCATAGATGAACATTTTGTGTATATAAAATCCATGTTTTAAAAAAATTCTTTGCTTTATGTAGTAACCTGGAGATCAAAATCCACAAGAAGGTGTTGTGGTCCAAAATTTTATTGCTTCTGCAGCTGCTCTTATGCTTTGTAAATTTTCCTAAGAAAAATTGAAACAAACTTATAAGAAGTCCTGTCAGGGGTATGGATGAAGCACTGTGGAACAGTTAGTCGCTACTCTTATTCTACTGAGAGCTTAAAGTTTAACTTTGAAAAGTTTGATTTCTTAGACATGAAACTTTAAATTTCTATTCTTCCAGGGGTGTTCCCCCCACCAGTTTTATTTTGTACTGACAGTGGTTTTGCATTGGATAATATATTGTAAATAATACTCTCACTGATGGTAGATGAATGGAGATGTGGCATAACAAAAAAAAACAACTTTGGCATGGGAAGAATAACTTAATAAATAATGGATAACAGCTTGATTGGAAGCTTAGGGAAGGCATAAGTTACATGGAAGGCTTTGAGAGGAACGTAAGCAACTGAAAACCAAAAAAACATAGTGAAAATAAACCCCTATTAGAAAAAGAAAATGTGTGACTACTGGCTCCCTTTTTCAGTTATATGTTCCCTCTCTCTCTCTCTCTCTCTATATATATATATATATATGGATGGATATATTTAATGAAATGGAGTGTGAAGATGTATTTTAATAGAGTTGGAAAGAGGCAAAATAATAATGAAAAAATATGTAATGTAATGTAGTACAGAGTCTGATTTGTAAAAACAAGGAAACAAATGACCAAAACACTACTTTCTCATCTACAAAAGTGTAAACCAGCATAGAAAAAATAGCCTGTAAGTGAAGAGGAAAATATAGAGGATAGCCCCTTTGACAGTGTTTCTGAAATGGATTTCCACTACAGCAAGCCTTTTATGATGGGGGTGGGGTGGGGAGAATCTAATTGTATTCTGCTAATGAAATCATAACTTTTCATCTTTGGACTTTTTTTCAAAAATTTTGACACTCATAAATTTCATTAATGTCTATGCCAATCCTCCAGTGGTTAAATATCTTTATTTTTAAAAGTATGATGTCAGATACTTTCATGGCAGTGGGTACTTTCATGAAATCTAGGTAACACACAGAGTCTGAATATCCAGTTGATAGAATACTGGCTGAAAAAAAGGAAAACCCTCTTTATCCCAAATTCCAAGTACAAAGGAGAATGTGAAACACAGTACTTTGAAAGTATTTGAAGCATACAGTACTTTGAAAGTGTTTGAAAAGGTTTTTTATGTTAGTTCTTTTCTTTATGCTGTTGAACAAATTTATCCCTAAGAATATCATAGATATTTATTGGTGGAAATCCATTTCAAAAGCAGGTAAAGGTAAGGCTCTGAAAGGATTCATTACTACAACACTGTCAAAAAAAAAAAAAAAAAAAGTATATATAAATCCCCAAACCAACAAAACCCCAGTTTTTATTCATAAATTTTGTTTCTTGTATACTTATATTACATGAAATAGTTTATTTGAGCCTGTTCATCAAGTCATGTATTTTATCATGTGTGAAATTCTTCCTCTGCCCTCACTTTTTGTCAGTGAATTTTCTTCATCAGTCAGAGATGATAAGAAAAAATCTACCAAAATTTATTTTAACTTTTCCATCTCATTTTTAGATGTCTAGGATCATTTTAAATAAATTGCTTACATTATTGTAGTAAATTGTGTCTCTGATGCATCTACATCTTTATTTGGATTCAAAAGCTTAATAATTTTCTATGCAAAAGAACCAAACAAATTGAAAATGTGAAACTCTGTCCTATGATTTTGCATGTATTTATGCTTATGTAATTAAAATCTTTTATTCAGTCTATTCACACATTTGGAAACCCAGTATTAATATAACCTTTCAAAATAGGAAAATTATATAGCTTTTTATGTGTAACATATCATATGTAATCATGTTCTGCACATAACTTTGCAATGTAAAAGTGAAAGACAAGAGACAGACATGAGTGGATGTACAAAGGAATTATGACAGCATATTGTTCAACATAATAGGCAAACTTTAGAATCCATTCTTGGGGTGCTTTCTGGATGGGAAACTGCACTCCAGTGTTTACTTGAGTGAACAGCATGTCTCCATTCAAATAGTAATGATTGACTCAAAAATAATAAAAAGAAAATAATACAAAAAGTCAATTAATTTTGGAGTATATCTCTTGGACTGCTTGAGAAGCACAAATACTGATCAGTTGGAAGTATCATTTCTACCAAGATTATGAAGCAGAATGACGAAAGTCTAAAATAAAAGCAAGTGCCACAGCTTTGAGTATTTTTTACTGGAGTAAGTAGAACAGCTGTTTGTTTCCATGATCTTGGTAGTATTTTTCTGACTAGCTGGATGAAAGTGCTTAAAGCCATTGGCTTTCTTCCTTCAATCAGCTGAACAAATCACTTCTGATATTCACAGTCATGCTTGGGTCTCTTAATCAAAATCTACCATCAATTTTGCCTCATTATATGTAGCACATGGAAAATGTGGTTGCTGATTTTGCCTAATTCTTAAATGTCTGGTTTGTAAACATGAAACCATTTCCAGAGAGTGCTGTTTGGTTATGAATAATTCAGTACACAGCAGTTTAGCCTGCACATTATCTCAACAATGGAATTTTATAAATCCTGATAGTCTGCAGCCATTTGTAGAGATGAGCAGTACTTTTTTTTTTTTTTTTTCCTGGAGAACCTTACCTGGGCTCAAATACTCAAGCTGTTTTAATAAGGTGATCAATTTCAACATGTGCAGTCAGGTTAAAAGCCATCAACAACAGCAAGAAACATTTAAGCAAACTATAATGAAAGCATCCTCATTCAGCTAAATTCCATAATCAATAATTCTTGAATCTGCTGTAGAACATAATTTTCTCATCTTTTTTTCTCCAAGGTGAGAATGAGAGTTTAATTCAAACTCTTGTAAGTACAACAGGTGTGAGATATGGCCCGTATGTCTGTGTCAGGATGAATCAGGGTCCAGAAGCTGCATCTTTGCAACACAGGTCTAGACTAAATGCTGTGTTCCACAGTGGAGCTGCTTGTTTGAATAATAGAGACAATAAGACTGAAAGGAGATTCCTAGCCCAACAGCTGTAATCCACAGGCACTGCACAATGCACAGTCTCTTTGCTGTTTTAGTTCTTACTGCCTTGGAAAGCAAGAAAAAAAATGCTGAAAAAGCTATTCTTGATCTAGAAATTAGTGGCTCAAGTGTAAAGGAGTTCAACCAGTAAACCTGATGCTGAGATAATTAGCATGTTGTCCACATAATCAACCCCTAAGAACATAGACCAGGAATGAAAAGGAATCCAAAGAAAAAGTAATTCTTTGAGTATCAGAATCAATGAAGTCTATTTCCCACTGATCAGTGTCCCGTACAAACTTAAGCATGTCTACCAAGGCATTAAGTGAGGCTGAAAATTCTTCTTGCTGCTGAAACATTTGTAACATCATTGTACCCATTGGATTATTTGAAGCCCAGTCAAGAAAAAATCTCCACTCTATATTTCCTCCATAGACTCTCTCATTCGGTTCACTGACAAAGCCTTTTTCTCCTCCTTTCACTTTAGGAACTTTGATTTTGATAAAATTTTTGAGTTCTGGGTAACATTATGATTTCTACTTATATGTTTTGTTTGGTGAGTGCTGACCATGGGATGGGGGAGAAAGGAGACAAACATATGAATAAGAATTAAACAGAACCACTCACAGAAACAGACACACACTAATGAACTATGATCACATACATACATCTTTTAATAAGAAAACTATGTGTCAGACTGATGCTGGGGATGCATGATCCTCACAGTCAAAGCTAGTTTATGACTTGCTATAATGCATCAGAAAACCAGTCTGTGGTCAGATGAAACTGAAAATCCTCAGCAGTAGTTCTTGCCTTCTGTGTCAATATCAGTATTTGAAATAAAATTCAGAATTTTTATACATTATTTAGGCTTATATTTTTCAACTACTTATTTAACTACTAATTTAATATACAGATACAGTTCTATAGCTCATCTTCTGATGACAGCAAAAATGATGAATGTCAAAAACGTGTTGATGTCCATGCATATTCATTACAGTACTTTAAATTCACCTAGACCTTAGGAACCCCAATATTCTTGTATTGTTTTTAACCAGGTCCTGATTCTTTACTTTGTAAATCTTCATTCTTTGTGTTCATGGAACTCCATTCCAAAATCTTCCACACAGGTAAAGGTGGATATTTGAATGGTTACAATAAGCAGATTTAATCTTTTGTCTTGATATTTCTGCTTAAAATAAAATAATTGCTATGTAAGTAAATGAGCCAAATGATTATAGGTAGTTAACTGGTCAGATATCTGCAAGTAACTGTTCGGTACTCATAAGCATTTTGTGTAAGATTATACTATCATTAAACCACATTTATAGTGTATTAAAAATCTTAGTGCAATTTAACCAAGCACATTTTTCAACATTTCCTGGAGTCATGCTTTCGTGGAGAGAAAAATAATGAACACCAAAAGATTCTTCAAGTTTGGTAAGAGAGGGGTAATGAGAGCCAATATCTGGAATTTAAATCCAGAGTAATTCTAGTTAGAAGTATAAGCATAGCCCTTTAATAATTGATCAGGTATTGGGACTGGTTCTTCACCTCTTGAAGGGAAGTCTTGCTTCACAACAATAAAAGCTGCTGCATTCACTGCAAGAGTAACTGGGTTAAATTGCAGTGCCTCTGTTATAAAAGAGGTCATACTTTATAATTTGATAGTCTTTATTGGTTTTAAGATGAAACATTCTGAAACACTGAGATTCATTAAAAGGTTTTGAACTGCCAAGTGATACAGTAGTAGAATGTCTGAGGACATGATAAATAACAGCTACCCATTTCATGTCTTAATGAAAGAACTTTCAATTTTTATACTCTGTTTTGCTCAGGTATTTTCCTCATCAGTGTTTTCACTCCACATGGGATACTTACATTATTTATTGTGTGGTTTTGGTTCCTACAAGTGTACCAATGTAACTTCACATAGTAGAATCACAATACTAGGACTTGTTGAAATACAGTGCCTCAGTCTGATTAATGCAACATGCTAATTAGGATATTTTTATTCTTTTTATCAGTTTGAGCTCCAGGACTGCCAGATCTCTAACTTTGCTTTTTCACTAAATTCACTTCAAAAGGCTTCAAAAACTTATGTTAAAACCTTTATGCTAGAAAGATTTTTTTTTTTCACTAATGGCATTAATGGTAGTCAAAATTTGTTTATGCAGTTCACAGATTTCAGAAGCATTTAACCCGGAGATAATTAAATAATGTCCATTTCATTATAATCTAGGCTGTGAGGTCCCAGAATGGTTAACCCTTAATGAGTGCACTGTGTTTTTTTATTAAACAGCAAATTGCAAAGCTCAAAGGTTTCAGCTCCGCATAAACTCACACTACATCAGATCTAAAGCAACCCTGAAAGTAAGTTTTGCAATAGTTTCATTCTTTTCTTTTATAGCAAGGTAGGATTAAAGGTACATGTGCACGCCTTTTTACTCGTGGACTATTCTTGTAGTTTTGATGTACAAGTTGTCTCTTACAAGTATAGAAAAAGTATACTATTGTGCAGAATGCACATCAGTATAAAACAAGGTTAGTATTTGTGCTTCACAAATACATCATGATTTCTGGATCATATTTAGCTAGTGACTTGAAGACGACACAGGAGGAGTTAAATGCAAACAGAAAATTGATTCTAAATAAAAAATACATTCTCCAGACTAGTATCTTTATACAATCTGAGAGAAACAGCAATCATAAACAATGAATGCAAAGGAGAGAAATGAAATCTGACAGTTCAGGGATAAAGTAAAGACTACTATTTCAATCTTTATTTTTGTTTATGCTATCCTTATATTTTTCACTTTTTATATCTACATTTTTATACTATATGGGTGGTTACAGTGTGAGCACTAATAAGAAAATGCAGTGAAAAGACCTTTTATCGTTATTACTTATCAATGGCAAAACTGTACCATTCATATTGTTTACAGAAAGAAAGGACTGCAGGAAATAACTTTGTTTACTCTTTGCTATGCTGACAGGAAGTTTTAACAATTATAGGATTATTAGGCTAAGCTGAAGCTAAACACATTCACAAGCAATCATTCATCAGTAAGATCTTTGACTAATAGTCTCGCTTCATTTCAGTAATGTTTCATCTTCAATATCTGGCTGCTTTACAGTGAATCCTGTTCTCTCACCACAGGATATGAAATTGTATGTGTGTGATATGTGTGTGCATAGCCTTCAAAGAAATGAATGCAATCAGAACAAGCCATCTATAATTAACTAAAGATTGTAGTGAAAGGATGTAGTTCCATGGAATGAGTGAATAGTTTCCTTTTAAGTTAATTGTTAAAATAATATGATCAGCAATTCTAACAGAATACATTCTCAAAACACAGAATCCCTGCTTTGCTTTAGCAAATTTATGTTGACTAAATATAGTGGGCTTATGCTGAGAGTGACAGTGCCTTTTATTGGTCAGCCTTTGCCATCTATTCTAATGATTTATTCATACCTAAGAAAAGGCAGGTGAAGCTACAGAATGGAGATAAATAGCAATGAATATGTGCTGAATTGGGCTGTGATTGTGCAAATATGTTAACATTAATGTTCAGGCAACTGCTGTCATTCAGATGACATCTTCCCATGCTATGTGGTCTTAGGTGCAAAATATTGAAGATACAATGCAGAAGATCTTTTTCAGGCAAGTAATGATTTTCATTCTGTCTTCAGACATTCATTCCTTATTATGGATAATATTATAAAATATTTATGTGTACTTTGGCCTTTCATATGTAACAGATTGTAAGGACAAATTCTGATGAAAGATTCCTGAAAGCTGTGAAGATTCTACAATAGGTTTGCCTTATTTCTAAGTCTGTATTAAGTAATTTTTCTGCACATCCTTGTGCTAGATAAAGCTTTGGTCTCATCCTGTCTAGCTATTTCTTTGTGGAACTAGAGCCTTGTAATCAAGAATCTAGAATTTTTACTTGGTAACTAACTTCCTGAATTTCATTTTAATGTATACTGGTTTGGGCTGGGATAGAGTTATTTTTTTTTTTATAGTAGCCCATATGGTACTGTGTTTTGGATTTGTGACCAAAACAGTGTTGGCAATACAGGGATGTTTTAGTTACTGCTGAGTAGTGCTTACACAGAGTCAAGGACTTTTCTACTTCTGACTGCCCTGCCACCGAGTAGGCTGGGGATGCACAAACACCTGGGAGGGAACACAGCCAGGACAGCTGATTCCAGCTGACCAAAGGGATATCCTAGACTGTATGATGTCATCCTCAGCAATAAAAGCTGGGGAAGAAGGAGAAATCAGGAGGAACATTTGGAGTTAGGGTGTTGGTCTTCCCAAGTAACCATTATGTGTGATGGCTATCTGCTTTCCTGGACATGGCTGAAAACCTTCCTGCTGATGAGAAGTGGTGTATTAATTACTTATTTTGCTTTGCTTGCATGCACAGCTTTTGCATTATCTATTAAACTGTCTGTATTGTTTGTTTTTTAGTACACTTTTACAGCATAGATTGCCTGGCTTGATCTGTCTTCATTTCCTTCCATCAAAAGTTTAGCTGTTTTCAGCCATTACCTACTGAAGTTACGTAATAGGCTTCCCCAGCACTGATTGTTATCAGTATAGTTATGCTTCCCTGGGCTAATATTTATTATTCATTCACTATGAGACTTTGTTATATCCTCATTATGTGTGAATCTCACAATTAAAAAAAATCAAACAATAATAACTAGTAACCTGACTACTAGAAAACTGTTGTTATAGCTAAAACAAGGTAAAAATAGCAGCTCAGCCAAAACCAAAGATTGACAGCTCCAGATTGCCAGGTGAGGTCAAAATCTGTGGGCTTTTATTGGTTACAATAAAACAGTATTTAATGGGATACAGATGGCTTTACTAACAAATAAGCATCCTGAAGACTAATTAGTACCTATTACAAAAGTAATGTGATTAAAACTGTATTAAGTTTCTCTGGGAATTTTTTTGGTGTTGATCCTCACTTATTAATATGAAGAAGCAATTCAGAATATGTTCATTAGCAAATAATAACTGATATTTTTTTAGAATATGTTCCAAGCTTCTTCCTGGGGTGTGCAGCATTCAGAATGTCATTCTTAAGTTCCCTAGAATTTCTTAGGTTTTTTTAGATTGATTGACATGTGACTGTAGTGTAATTATCTATATAGTTTTACAGCTTTTCCCAGGAAAATGTAAATGCTTCAAAGAAGCAGCATATTCAATTTCCAAGAAGGTATTGATTATTCCATAATGGGAAATATTTAGTGCTAGGAAAAAAATTCTTTTCTTCTAGTTAATGTGCATTTTTCTTAGTTCATTTCTTCTTGCAACTTTTAGCTTCTTCCATTAAATATCAAAATTATCAGCGTTGAGCATTTATAATCTTTCAGTATTCTTTGATTATTACTTCTGTCCCTGCCCTATACATCAGTTGTAATTTAGCCACAGTATTTAAATCACAGAATCATACAATAGTTAGGGTTGGAAAGGACCTTAAGACCATCTAGTTCCACCCCGCCTGACATGAGCAGGGTGTCATGGTTTAAGCCATAAATCAGTCTGCTGCCCACTCACTCCTCCCACATTCTTCCCCCCACTTCGGGGGGGGCGGAAGTGGGGAGAAGAACCTAAAGAATGTAACTCCCATGGGTTGAGATAAGAACAGTCCCGTAACTAAGGTGTAACACAAATCACTGCTGCTATCACCAATAACAACAGTGTCCAGGGAAAATACAAGGGAAGAGGACACAACTGCTCACCACTCAACGACCGAGCTGTGAACTGAACTCTTCCTGGCTCCTGCCCCCAGTTTTACACCCTGGAGATGATGTACTGTGGTGTGGAATACTTCTTTGGTCAGTTTGGGTCAGGTACCCTGTTTCTGCTTCCTCCCGGCTTGCCCTCCTCCCTGGCAGAGCATGAGACTCAGACAGTCCTTGGTCAGACCAAAACATTCTAAACCATAACTATAAACACCGGTGTTATCAGCACTGTTCCCAGCTCAAAAGTCGAAAACACAGCACTGCACCAGCTACTATGAAAGAGAAAAATGACTGATGTTGCTGAACCCAGGACACAGGGACACCTTCCACTAAACCATGCCACTCAAGGCACTGTCCAACCCAGCCTTGAGCACTGCTAGCTATGGAGCATTCACAACTTCCCTGGGCAACCCATTCCAGTGCCTCAACACCCTTACAGTAAAGAATTTCTTCCTCACATACAATCTACACTTATAGAATCATAAAATAGTTAGTGTTGGAAAGGACCTTAAGATCATCTAGTTCCAAGCCCCCTGCCTTCCGCTGTTTAAGTTTGAACCCGTTACCCCTTGTCCTCTCACTACAGTCCCTAATGAAGAGTCCCTCCCCGTCATCCCTATAGGTCCCCTTCAGATATTGGAAGGATGCTATGAGGTCTCCATGCAGCCTTCTCTTCTCCAGGCTGAACAGCCCCAACTTTCTTATCTTCATATCTTATGACTTCTGTTAATCTCCCCCATGCTGTAAGTAATAAATGAGAGACAAAAAGTTGTGAAAGAAAAACCAATATTAAAGTATGCCCCTGGGAGGGGGGATGGAACTAGATGATCTTTAAGGTCCTTTCCAACCCAGGCCTTTCTGTGACTCTATTTCCACCTGTTTTCTCTCCAGACTTATTCTTGGTCTTCAACAGTTTTTTGTTCCTGTTAACTCCTTCTGCTTTGTCTTTTCTTTCTTCCTGCTGAAATGGCATCTGCTTTTCTAACTGAAAATCCATGTCTAACTTGTCCTTCTTTGTCATAATTAACTGAGTGTTGCAATAGGCAGGAAGCTGATTTATTGAGTAAAGAGAGAAATTGATTACAGAGAAATGTGAGAGCTAATGGGGCAAGTCAGACGCGCCTTACTCCCAAAGCTAGGTATCATCTCAAAACCAGACAAATGACTAGCAGAGTAGAAGTATGGTGACTGGTTTTGAAGCTGCAAGACTTTACCACATACCTTGAAAAATATGTGGGATAATGGGAATTAAAAAGAGGGAAGTTTGGTTTTAAACTGCAGAAAAAATGTCTATCAGGGCCGGAAAATCATCTGCATGTTCCTATTCATGTTGCCCAACACAGAAAATAGGATTAAGAGAGTCAGGGTAGCATTTCATCCCATTTCTTTGCCTTATACCAGAATTCATACAGTCAGTGGCATTAGACATCATCCTGTACTTGGTGGGAATGTTGATAGGCTTATGGTGATAGGCTCATTTTAGCCTGAGTTGATCTCCAGCTTGCACAGTATCTGCACTTGCGGTTTTCAGGTGATCAAAGCAGAGCCTGGGATGAGCATCCAAGGGCCACAGCAGGGGAGGATGAGGGGTATGCAATACTGCTTAGGCCAGAACTGCTATTAAGTTGCTCGTCAACCACTATTCTTACTGGATTTGGTAATGCACAGTATAACGAAAGCCAGATTGCTGTTTCGCCCTCCAGGTACCTGAGGCAATAACAATACAACTTAAAAGAGTAATAGACATAGAAAGTAGAGAGAGGAAAGTGGAGACCTTGAACTGACAATTCCATGTAGCAAAACAAGAAATAAGTTCCAATAGAAGATAATTAATTCATTGGGGACCCTTAAGTGTCATATTCAGTAGCTGGCTGGAAAATATTGCTGCTTTTTCAGGTGCAACTGGAAGGAACAGAGTGAAAGCCACATTCTTATAATTTTTCCTTTTGTTATGCAAAGGTTCTTTTAGTAAGATTAAGCTATGCTGAACTAGGTATTAAGTGGTATCTTAGTTCTATGTGACTAAATTAAACACAGCTTGCTGTTTATAACACATAGGACTCTGCGCTCCAGCAAAGTGAATATGGCTTATTAAACAAAGCAAGCTCTAGAATAATCTAAACAGTCATCATCTATACAGCTGTTTGCCCCAGTATTGTAAGCAGAATGACAGTGTGACATCATAAGAAATAGACTAGCCAAAACTAAACACAGCATGGTGTTGAAAGTATGTTGAGACTGGTTCTAAACATAAACTGTTGGCAAGAGTATGAGCCCTGCAAAAGTAAAGGCTCCCTATGAGCATGTTCCAGCACTGATTCCAGTCCACACTCTAGTGGTTAGAGCCTTGGAGAGCTTGTGGGAACTTTCTTCTGCTGACTGCAGTCTGCCTGTTGGGACTGACAAGACTAAATGGCATGTGTTCCCCTGTCCCTCTGGGCCTTAGTTTCTGCTGCTCTCAGTATTTTTGTGTCTGCAGATGGTGGAAAATGAAAATCCTTAGAGGTTTTCTGCATTTCTGAGGGGATGGAGAATAGGTTCAGTAGGTGGGAAATAGCAGCAGTACATTCCTATCCAGAAGTTCACTGACATGAGTATGCGGCTGTTGCTTTAAAACCAGAGAAAACTTGGTCCCCTGTTTCTGAGACGGAAGGTTGTTGTCTCTAAAAAAAAAGCTAGGAAAACTTTGCTCCCTTCCTCCTGCCCTTACCTTTCTTTTGTTGCAGAATTTTTCATGTGTCATAGTAAGCATTCAGCAAATATAATTATTTTTCAGTATTTTATAGCACAGTTTATGCATCTATTTTTGTTACAAGTAAAGTGTTATACATATTAATATTTTTAAAATATTAGAAAGTATTTCCAAGTCTTTAAAATGTTCCATTTGTCATACTGTAAGGAAAATAATGATTAAGGTAAATATTACCTGTGAAAATAACAGTGATACAACAAGATGCAGGGTGTTTCCTGTTTCCTTCAGAGAGATAAAAGGCATCCTCTTTAACCACTCATACTGGTGTTAATGAGTGTCTCTTATAATAATAAAAAGGAATAAATTCTGAATATATATAAATCTTAAGAGGCATTTCTTTTCTCTTTGAAGTGCTCTTTGACTCATGGGGAACTTTCTTTCCAGGCAGTTTCTAAGCACTGAAGGTAAATGAAGAGATCTGAACTTCCTAGTCTCTGTGAAACCTATAGTTATTTACAAAAGGTTCAAACATGATAGTTTAAATTTCCCAGTGAGTAGGAGTAAATGACAGGGGTTTATTTGTTTAAAACTACAGTACTGGAATAACACCTGACATTTTCAGTTTGAGGAGGAGGTATTGCAGGAGGCAGAACACAGAAAGGATTACCAAGAAAAATGGAGGTCTCTTTTAAGATACCTTTTTTTTGAAATTACATTACACTGGGATAAATATGTGGGAAGGAATCATCTTCACACCAAATACCCCTTATGTAATCTTAGAAAAACTAGGCAGGTTTGTCCAGGTTGACAAAATTAGTATACTTTTTTTAAAGCGCCATGGGTTCAGCAGCAGCAGTCATTTTTCTCTTTTTCGTAGTAGCTGGTGCAGCACTGTGTTTTTGGTTTTTGGCTTTTGGCTTGGGAACAGTGCTGATAACACCAGTGTTTATAGTTATGGCTTAGAATGTTTAGGCTGGCCAAGGATTTT
>JASSUY010015173.1:0-16588 GCA_032466535.1 Forpus xanthops
TTAGGGACTGTAGTGAGAGGACAAGGGGTAACGGGTTAAAACATAAACAGGGGAAGTTTATATTGGATATAACCAAGTGCTTTACCGTGAGGGTGGTGAGGCACTGGAATGGGTTGCTCAGGGAGGTTGTGAATGCTCCATCACTGGTGGTGTTCAAGGCCGTGTTAGACAGAGCCTTGGGTGACATGGTTTAGTGGAAGGTATCCCTGCCCATGGCAGATGGTCAGAACTAGATGATTTTAAGGTCTTTTCCAAGCCTAAGTATTCTATGATTCTATTTCAACCAGGAAAATGCAAGAAAAAGATGTCAGTCAAGTTTATCTTCTAATTAATTTGTATTGTTACTTCTTATAAGCATAACTGAAACTGATTACTGAAGGTTATCATCTTCTGCCTATTTGAAATGTAAAGAACAAGTTGCTGTGAGAGACTGAACTGAAATCGGATTCCATTGTCCATTGTCTCAAAGACTGGTATGAAAAACTGAGATGGGATTCCAACACCCATTGTCTTGAGAGATGGGTGGGAGAAGCTGATAAGACCCCAGTGTTCATTGTCTGAGAGAAAGGTGTGAGAAGCAGAAATGAGACTCCAGAGTCCATTGTCTGAGAGATGGTGTGAGGACCTAACACTCTTCCATAACCTTGGGGATAATGTGTGAGGAATTGCTGCCCATTACCCCAAGAATTGCTGCAGACATATGCAGTTGAAGAGCTGATTGCACGGCCAGTGAAACTGGTCCACTAAGAACATGTAGTATGTGACATTAAGAACAGAGGTACTCCTCCCAACTCATAATAAAGGTAATCTCTGTAAGGACACCTCCGCAAGCACACCTCCATGAAGACACCCTTCAAGGGGGCACCCACCGCCGACAACTGCTACGGACTACTGGGGACACTTTACTCTGATACTGATCATGGACCCTGAAGGATTCCCACCACCTGATACCAGATACAGACCCTGGAGAACTCTGAAGACAACAGTTATGAACCCCCAGGACATCACTGGATCCAGGGTGGTGACTATCTGTCTGCACCCTGAATTCTTGCTCATTTCTTTTTTATCTGTTTGTCCCATTGTTCTCTCCTTATTTTGGTAATAATTTCCCTTATAATAATAATTGTCTTTCTTGCAATAAACCAACTGATCAATTACAGTACTTTTTTACCTTATTTTCATCTTGATTTCACTACTGGGATCACAAATGGAATGGGCCCAACACTGGGTTTTTCTCCAGTCAGACCCTGACAGTTGCTTCAAGCCTATTGGAGTCATTATTAAAGGTCAGTACCTGGTAAGATTATTTACCTTTTTATCAGCACTAAGTGCCTCCTTTGACTACATATTGAAAAATGGAAATAAATTCTCAAGTATTTTATTATACTGACAATTTTTAGCAATAAAATGTAAAGTTTATTTATGAAGAATGCACCGTGTTGAGTTATTTAATAGGCTAACATCAGCAAGGTCAGCAAATGTTTATGTACTGATATTTCTTTTTGAGAAGCATGTAACACTTTATGTTATCAAATAGTCATAAAATTCACAATCATATGCTATCTGGTTCTGTTACCTAATCAGAATCATTCTTCTATAGATAAGATTTTCAGATAACGTTTTAAAAATTGCATGGTTTATTGCTGTTGTAACACAGTAACCATCTCTTCCTCTATGACTCACGGGAAGCTACATGAATACACCTCTTAAGAGTATGCAAATCTTTGAAGTGAAAAAATGTTACCCTCTTCCACTAAGTAAGGGAATCTAAAAATTCAATTTCACTGTCAATGAATTGAACTAAAACTCATAAATTGGGGAAAAAAAGTGATGGTTAAGGTAAAAATTAGTGCTCAAAGCCTTCTGAAGCCACAACGACTTAAGACTTGTATTAACATTTGTGCTATTTCCAGTTTCTATTTGGTTGTTTTGCAGTCTTGTCTTACATCTCTTTAACTTCTAGAAAGCTTAATGCATACAGCAGACAGTCAAATGAAGGACAGAGGAGGGAAAGTGTACTACAATAATTGAGCTCATTTTCTTTCTTACAGAGGAGGGTCAGGATATCCTAATTAGAAACATAGAACCAGATGGTAAACAACGAAATAACACTGTAAAACACAGGCGTTGGCCTTAAAACCATTATTTTATTTCCATTGTCTTTACCAACTTCTTGCTTCTTGCCTCTCCTGTACCAGGAACAGGGATGGAAACAAAGGTGAACTACAAGCCTTTGACTGTTTTACTGATTGTCCAGTGTTTTTTAAAAGCTCAGGTTGCTTAACCTGGAAAAGGAACATGAAAATTATGTATATCCAATAAATAGCTGTTGTTAAATGGCTCTTACACCGGATCTTACATTGCCATCTGTGCTTCTGTGTTTATTCTGAAAGTTATTAAGTGATAAGTCTAAATCATTAGTGAAATTGTGCCCATATTAAAAAGAAGCAACTCTGTTGAGAAGAAAATCAACTTTATTAAGGCTAAGTGCCTCAAGTGATGTATCTCACTTTAATATACAGCAGCATGCATATCTGCAATGTGTATTCACATTATTAAAGACCCTTAGTACAAATATTTAAATATCTAATAGTTGGAGACTTGACATTTATTCGAATGTAGTTTAGGGGAGGTCTTAATAATGCTTTTGATATGACTTTACAGTATAAAAAAAAAGTATATTCATTCCATTACCAGAATGCCTTAAAGGAAAATTACAGAGGTGCATTTTTGATTTGTACTTTTGTTCCACCTTCTACTGAGTTTGAGCTGAATTTTACTGTGGTTAGCACAAAAACACTCAAGTATTCAGACAGAAAAGGGACATTGAAACTTAATAATTTTTTTTCCTCATCAATGCAGGGAAAACACCTGTAATTTCAGTTGGGGAGTGGTAATTTTTGTAAGTGTTCACAATTTGTGTTTAGAAATAGAGCTAGTGCTAAATGTGGTTATCTCATTGGTGGGTAGCTAAGCAGAGAGATTCTTTGATCTGGAAAACCTGATGGCAGAATCCTAGAAGCTGGAGTTTAGGATAAATTCTTACTGCTTTTACTGGTTTTCTCCTCTCAGATAGAGAGCATAAAGGGCTGATACAGAGCCTGTAAAGAATTTAAGGATTAATTTTCCTATTTGAACAGCTTGTGTAAAGCAGGAGTAATAAGGTCGAGTTAAATTCAAGAGCAGAAACTGTTGCTTGTTTGTTTCTTTGTTTTTACAGCAGTCCACACCTGATCATGGACCTAAAGATCTGATGGTTTTGCAAAGTACCAATTATTTTCTTCGAGAGAAAGAACAACTGGTAATTTTATTAAACAACTTTACTGAGATTAGTTTATGCTTTAAAATATTGCTTTGGGGCTCTAATTTATAATGAAATTTGTGCAAGCTCCCAAACTGGAGCCTTTTAGGCCCTTTCTAAATATCAGCATTTAATAATTTTTTAATGGGATGGTTCAAGGCTTCCCAGGGGTCAAGGTAAGGCATCTGTTACACAACATCACAGAAATTAGCTAAGAAAAAAACTTGAGCAGAATCAGTGAGAGATGAGGTGTTTGAGGCTTTGCTTTGGGAAGGGTGAGTGATATTTAAGACAAAAAGTTTAGGAGAGTTTTGAGTGTTGTATCTCTTATTCCCTGGCAGCACTTCTTACCCATGTCCTCTCCTGCAGAGACAGTATCAGGAGATGCGCAGAGAAAAGTAAGGAAGAGATGACATGATGTCTCACTTCTGCTGTAACCTGCTGCTTGTATTGCTTATTGTCATGGGTTCAGCAGCAGCAGTCATGAGTTTGAGAGCATTAAATCATGACACTTATGCATTGAACCAATCCCGATTATCACCTCTTTAAGAGATTTTCGCTTGATTACCTGAGGTATTTTAGCAGTTTCTTTTCAGTTGTCACATACCTTCAAAGTTTAAGGACTAATGGCTGATCATATAGGTTAGTCCCAAACTGGAGGAGGCAAAAAACACATCAGGGTATTCTTGCTATTTTTTTGCCATTTTACTTTAAAGATGGAGCTCTTTTAGGTGGCTGCTCTTTAGAAGAGTACATATTGACAAATGACACTCTTTTAATGCTTTCTGATAATAACAGTGCTTTTTGTCAATTTCTGCTGCCAGTAATACTGACTGTCTGTTCAAGCAAACAACTAATGAGTGTTTCCAACTGACCTTTTAGCAACTAGTGTCAGCATTAACTACTCCACAACATTTTCACCTTCCAGAATTGCAAGTGTTTAATTTTGAGTTTATAAAGGTAACTGACATAAGTGACAGCTGCATATATGGTAATCTGAAAGACATTGCTACAACAACAGCTCTAGTTCTGCAACTTGTGACAACACTTAGGTTTATATTGATAGATGACTTCAAGAGACAGGGAAAGTGCTTGCATTTATGCAAATTTCTCACATAAAAGGCAACTAAAAATCACAGTGGCTTCATGTTAGTACAAATGCTCTTGCAATGCCTGGTGGCACCAGTAGTTTCTAAGGAAGACAAAGAACAAGTGTGAGCAGTTATGGCTGCTCTGAGCTTCATTCAAGATTTAATGAGTCTGCATCTCATTCTTGAATTAGTAATTTCTTTTTAAATCCTTTAGGACTTTATCCAGTATTCATTAAGATGAAAAAGGGCAAGTCAGAGTCAGTTCTGTTTCTTACTATGAATAGGAGATAAAAAGAAGTTTCTTGTCGTGTCCTAAATTCCTAACTGACCAATCAGTGTTAACAATGAACTTTAGAGACTGTGGGATCACACGGTGACCATGTTGTTCAAGATTCACTGGAAAAATATACATTGTATATATACCACAAGTATATACCTTCTTAGAAAATACAAGGAAAAAAAAAGAAGTTAAAAGGACTAAAGCAGGGATTAGGAAGTTAGTACGGCCACTTAACCCTTTGTAAGACACCACTCTGTAACATAATTGCTGCTTCTTTATCACATTAGTTTTCTGTCCTGTGTACAGTGTGACTCTACTTTATTCCCAAGCACATATATATAGCTTCCAATGCAAAATGAAAATGTGGTATAAAAGTTGGAAGTTCATAGAATCATAGAACAGTTAGGATTGGAAAGGACCTTAAGATCATCTAGTTCCAACCCCCCTGTCATGCCCAGGGACACCTCCCACTAAACCATGTCACCCAAGGCTATGTCCAATGTGGCCTTGAACACCGCCAGTGATGGAGCATTCACAACTTCCCTGGGCAACCCATTCCAATGCCTCACCACCCTCACAGTAAAGAATTTCTTCTTCAGATCCAATCTAAACTTCCTCTCTTTAAGTCTGAACCCGTTACCCCATGTCCTCTCACTACAGTCCCCCATGAAGAGACCCTCTCCAGCATCCTTATAGGCCCCCTTCAGATATTGGGAGGCTGCTATGAGGTCTCCAAGCAGCCTTATCTTCTCCAGGCTGAACAGCCCCAACTCTCTCATCCTAACAATAAGCTCCCTCAGATTTGAAGGGAAACAAACATCCTATTGTCTAGAGATCCTACTCTCTTAAGGCTGATGTTAGAAGCCTACCCTTCTTACTACTTTACATGTTAATTAAAACTTCGCAGATTTCAAAAGGGGTGGCTAGATAATGAAAATGAACAAATGAAATGTCATGGCAGTGGAGATGTTGCAAAATAAGGTGCTCTATATGAAAACAGGGCATTGAGAATTTGAAAATATATTTCATTGCTGGAATATAAATATTTACATATAAATAATTCTCATTAACTCATTTTTCCTTAAGTATTTTAATTATAAACAGGCATTTCTTGTTAAAGGTTTCAAACTATAGGTTGTTTTTACATGTCAAATTAATGATGTGTAAGTCTTCTTTAAATATGCTATTACATCATTTGAAATGTATTCTCTACTACTAATATATAACTGTAATTGAGTTTCAGCAGTGTCACAACTGTCTCTAGTGCATTTGATTAGCAGTGTTTCAATTACATTTAATATCAACACTTGAGACAGAAAGAAGCCACAAGAAATGTGTGTTAATATCATGATTACTTGAAAATACTTGTCTTCCTGTACCAAGGAAGATACCTTATCCTTTACCGCAAGTACAAATGGCAATGCAATTTAGAATACTTGCTACAGCTCTAACTTTGGTTCCATGATATAGAAATAGACCTGGAAAGGTCTATCAGCTCAAATGCAGTTTTACATGACTGTACAGAACAGATATGGCATGACTTGAGTAGAATTGGAAAAACATTTTGTGTTTTTGTAGATTTTGTAGCACAGGCTGCTCTGGACATCAGATCTAGAAAAGTATTTTTCTTGTAAAGCCAAGAAATGATGCAAGTCTTTTTGACAGGAAGAGGAAAATATAATTGTGCCAGGGGACAGGGGAAGTTGGGTCTACAGTGGCAGAAGCAAAATTCAGGGAGCACCAGTTTCCTAACTTCCCTGAAGCATAGCAAACGCAGGTTAGTATTTTGGCTTTTTATGCTGCTCACTTCATAATATGTCTGCAATGGGGGATTCTTCAAATCCACAGCACAGGTCTTCACTGTTTCCCAAACATATAATAAATCTAATTTATTTTCTTTTATAGGGAATAGATATTATAATTGAACCCTTGAAAGCACTGCTTAGTTTGTGGAAATTGTTCAAATACTTTTGCTGTAGTAATATAAGGCAGCTATTTGGCATGGAAATTTAAATGGTAAATTTCAGGTTAGTCTTATTACTGAAATAATATATACTAAAAAAATGCCTCCTTCCCTTTCTCACAGGCCCCTAACAAGTAACTGAAAGCCTTTGACATGATTTTTCTCCACAACATAAAAGAAAATTCCTGAGTAAAATGTCTCTTTAGTGTTTATTTTAAAGTTTAAGATAAAGCGTCCTGAAGATGCTATTTTTTTATTTATTCCTATAAACTTCACACACTTGTTTGTCTTTTGTTCTTTTTTTTTTTTTTCTCATTTCAAAGCATAGGTTATGTATAAATTTATTTCTTAACATGTATTGCTGAGACATGCCTAATTTACTTACCTTTGATACTCCTTTTTGCATAGGCATTTGGTTCTAATGTGAAGAAATGTATTATAGACATTGATTGCAGTTGCGAAGCTGTTCTGATTGAATGACAGATTTCTTGATGCAGTTTCCACTGTTCACTTTGCTGATTGGAGATGGAAAACCACACGACTCCAAAAATAGCTGGTTTAGTTAGTGGTTCTTTCAGGTGAATAGAGTACTCTCACTCACACATGCAAGTTCAAGGCCACAAATACAAAAGATGTGTTTCTGGATTTGTGTTTTAACATTGAAAAAAAAGCCCTGAATATACTTAACAGTGGTACTCTGTATTACTCTGGCCTTGATCTACTTAAAAAGAATCTAGTTCAAGAATATATTTCTTGGATTCCTTTTCAAAGGGAAACATTTTCACCAGTGATATTTCCTAAATGCATAAACTGAGAATTCTGCCAATGTTTGATGCTGTGACTGCCATAGCTGGTGAAAGCTTCATGAACCTACTTCAGCTTGAGTCCAGCATTGCTCTGTGGCTATATAGAAGGTGAATTTTCATTTAGGAGTCACAAAAATGATTACTTCCCTTTCTCTGTTGCAGACACTGTGCACGTTTTAGAAACTGATGCACAGTTACTGTCTTTACTCTTAAAGAACATGGAAAGGCTCATCACCTGCACATGAAAATTCCAGGATCATCACACAGACAGGTTTATTACATGTCAAGAATAGCACTAGGTATAGCTAGATAATTTGAAAAGAATCTGTATTGTACTTTTATCTTTCATGTGTATTAAATTAGATGAGATATTTAACATTTTAAGATCAAATGTACTGTGAAGAAAAAGTGAAAAAAAAACCAACCCTTCATTTCCTTCTTCTCTACTTTCCAATTTGTAAACCTGTAGGTATTCTGTCTAAAATGAGGAAAAATAAGAGGAAATCATTAGAACAAGGGAGTCAGTCAATCTGCACTAAGTCTAGGATCTATAACTTTGGATACTATTTTCAAAATAATTAAGAATTGCGGATGACTGTGCAGATGTAATCTAGATCACATTAGTGTTTCTTTTTTAATTTTGAGGAAGCTTAATCCTAATTCCACCTTCACACAGTGTGTTTCAGTGGATATTGCTGTTGAGAAATGGTCAGTATTCCGATATGAGGTTTTCTGTCTATTGACTAAACTTACCTACTCTACCTGTTCAGTATGGACTTCTAATTTCACTGCAAAATTTTCTCCTGTGGTAAGGTTTAGTTATTTAGATCTTTCCTCTACAAACAATATTACCTTCTATATCTTAATTTTATTAAGGATCAGCTTGTAAGCACATGGAATGAAACCATTCAACCACCACAGTTTGCATTTTAACACCAAGCAACATTTTTCTAGGTTGTATTTTCAAAATGCTAGGGAACATCTTTTCCACAGTTTCTAAGAAGAGCCAGTAGTACAAAGTATATTAATGAATGAGTGTGCTACTATATTACTTCACTGAAAACAAGCATTAGTTTTCTAATACTAAATTCTGTGAAAATAAATCTTTCCTTTTACACACAAAATTATATACCTTATAGTAGCTGAAATAAGTTAATCTGTTATGCACAGTATGTACCTCTGGTTTCATTAATCCTTAGAAAAACAAGTACTGAAAAGGACAGAAACAAACATTTCATGCTATTTGCAAAAATACACCATTATTCTAGTATTTGGCTCATTCATTCAACTACAGTATGATGAGGGGTATAGACTTTGAGCATTTAAACAGATTTTTTATAGAGGAAATTTTATTTACAAGCTATTTGAGGATATATAGATGTTGGTTTTTTTGTTTGTAGTCAACTATATGTAAATATTTTCTACTATTAATGAAGTACTAGTGGGATGATTAACAGAATACATGAAGATTATGGGAAAAGTGAATGCACTACCTACTATTTTAAAAACAAGTTTTTGAAAGCCTTCAGAAATTCATATATTTCTTGCATTATATTGAATCAGCCATGCTCTTGTCCTGGAATCAGCTCTAACAGTTATTTTTGTCCTTAGTAGCTGATGCAGCATTGTGTTTTTTATTTTAGCCTGAGAACAGTGCTGATAACACACCGGTGTTTTTAGTTGTGGCTAAGAAACGTTTATTCTGATCAAGGACTCTTAAGTTTCACACTCTACGGGTGAGGAGGGGCACAGGAAGCTGGGAGGAAGCTCAGACAGGACACCTGACCCAAACTAGCCAAAGGGGTGCTCCATACCTCAGCATGTAATGCCCAGTATATAACTTGGGGGGAGTTACCTGGAAGGCCCAGCTGGCTTCTCAGGTTGGGCTGATTATTGGTCAGATGGTGGTGAGTGATTGTATTGTGCATCATTTGTGTTTATTGTTGTTTTTTTTTTTTTTTCCCTTTCCCCTTTTAGTCTTATATTCTCTCCCCTTCTTATTTCCCTTATTAGTAGCAGTACTAGTTTTGCATGGCACCTTAGTTACTGGACTGTTCTTAACTCATGGGATTTACATTCTTGTGAGTCTCCTCATCCCTCTGGGAGCAGAGGGGACAAAGGGGAGATCGGGGAGTCAGTGGGCAGCTGTGTGGCTCTGAGTTATCAGCTGGGCTTAAACCATGACACCTGTCCACTCTGTGTCATTGAAGTGTTCCTAAACCCTTTAGTTACTACTTCTGCATGCAAAATAGAAATTGACTCTTAGGGCTTGATAGCTCAGAGGCAAAGCTGAAATAATTTTTCATTATCCCAGAATTTAGTGCAACTATAATTAAACTTCAAGGAGCAGCACATCATCCTTCCCACCGCATTTCCAGCAATTCTCTCCAGCCTTCTCACTTACTGCCTAATAGCATGGATTTGATTCATACCAACATACTTACAACTTCATTTTTGTGTGACACTGTTAGCAGTGTGATTTTGATGCTAATTTGCACAGTATGTAGGAGTTGTACTAGTACTTTGTAATCTGTTCTGGGTAATTATGAACAAGTAGAGACGAGGACCAGAACAGAAATCATACTGCAGTTAACAATTATATTTTAATCCTTGTTTCTAGATGGATTTTACTCCTTTTTATCTTGTTGCAGTATGGGTAACATTCTGTGCACAGATCCATAAAGCATTTTGATCAGTCTCCTGAACAAACATAAAATGCTGCATAGACAAATACGTAAATGAATTTCTACAAAGATTAAGTTTTATACCCTAAAATCAGCATCTGTTTCTAAATACTAAAGAGAGTTTACTGTTTTTTCAAGGTCCAAGTCTGAAGTGTGGCAGTGCAATCTGCAGAAAGGTAGTAGATTTGAATTCCAATAGCAAAAAAAAATGAACTGACTAATTTCTCACTTAAGGAACAACCACAACAACAAACGAAACCCCAAACATAACATATCAGAGAATGGTGACCTTTTCTAAAAAGAATATTCATCTTATGCTTTTCTCAGAGGCAGTATCGATTATTTTATTTTTTCTGTTGGATTTGTGAAAGTTGCATAGAAAACTGTATCTATGGATTACAGCATGATGAGATTAAATTTGTAGTGGCTGCATGTGATTCAATATTGTTTTAAAATATTGCGATCCTCAAAAAGGTATGTTTCAGAACTCATCGTAAGCTGAACATTAGAGAGACTTCCTAAATGAAGGTGGTAGATACCCAGCAATTTCCTTGTGTGCTAATTGGAATAAACAGCTCATCAAGCCAGTCTGAAATTTTAAGGTAATGACATTGCTCCTTAAGGATATTTTCTCAGCATGATGTCTATAGTCTTGTGGTGATTAGTACAGCAGTGTTTTCTTTACACTTATTCCAGCTATTTGCTCTGCTGGAATTTTACAGATCTGTAATATTGCTGAGAAATATACCACCATGAGAATGTCCTTGATAAACTAGCACCTGAGTCGGATTAGAAAATGAAGTCTATGAACTGATTTAATCTTAGTACTGCAATCTCAAATTTCATGTTACTTGCTGCAGATTGTTCTGGAACATAAAATGATCTTAAGGCAGTGTTAGATCAAATGAAAATTAATGAGACTTTGGTTTTTTTTTACACCTCTCTGTTGTGATTTCCTTGCTTAAATTCAGTTGTGACTGTCATGGTCCAGTTTTTATGACTTTTTTTTCCCCTCTCTCATCTACTTACCACCCTCAAGGTAGCATTAGTTTTGCTTTTTCAAAATAAATTCTGTTTCCTGTGGAGAAACTAGTTCAGTGAGATTGCTCCTTTTTTGAAAATCATATTGTTGAACTCTATGTGTGTGGAACTCATTTCTTACTATGACATCTTTTGATTTAAAAAATGTTACATTAAAATTTCACTCATTTATTTTTTCCTTTAGAAAGTATAGCTCTGCAAGTTTTATGTTTTATCAAAAAAGATCCACGAGCCTTTCCAAATAATTTATGATATATGGAGCCACAGTACTCTTCACTAAAAAAATAAACCTTAGTAAACTTCATCAAGTTTGTCCTGTAGGAATCAAAGTCTGTTTATGGTATGTTTCTGTATATGGTGTTTATCCTAACTGATTTCAATATGTTAACTGGAAACATTAGACCTGTGTTAAGTAGAAGTCTGCAACCTCCCCCAAAAGCTGTCTTTGTAGGCATAGGAGAGATGTTCTGTTGACTGAATGAGTTGCTTCAAAAAGTCAAGGTGTGAACTCCCAAAACTAAAGTAAGAGGTACTGTTGATTTTAGAAGCTAAACCAAATAGTAATATGGTCTTAAGACAATTTTAAATTCTTAGATCTATTTTTCTGCCTGTAGTTGCTTTGTAGAATTGTCCACAATGTAAGTCACAAGTAGGAATGGTACAGGATAATGATGTTTTTTGTAGTTGTAAATATGTTTTTTGATTGGTTTGTTTGCACCTGAATCCACTATCCTATTTCTATAGGAAGTTTGGTAGATTTGTCCCTGTAACAAAAACACTGAATGAAAACAATAAAATAATAATTTTCAAATGAGAGTGGATTGTATTATAAAAGCAATTAGTAGATTTCATGAGACTGCTCCAGAAATTCAAAAAAATCTGTTACAGTATTCTTTTATAAAACAGATCCCCTCTGAGTTACAGCATTGAAGATATTGCTTTATGTGTCCTCCTTATCTACATTTTCAATTGAAGTTTCATTTCTGTCCATCTAACATTTCTTCAGTCCAGTTCAAGCAAAGTACGAACAGGTAATTGTGGGTCATTAAGGTGAATGGGAACTGGCAAATGATGAAGTGCCTTCTTGAATTTCAGCCTTTGTTTTTTTGTAGGATATGTGGAGCTAGCTTCGTAACTCTTTAGTGAAAATATGTTTCAAGAAAAACATATAGTTTTCATATTGAAAGGAGACAAGTAATTTCTTGCATCAAGAGACACTCTTTTAGTGAAAAATGGACAAAATTATTCCGTTGAAAGGAGTGTTAGTTTTGCTTATTTGCAAAAGTGGCGATGTTTTAAAATAAACCTGTTTAGCTTTACTTGTACAACTTTTTTGACAGTGTACCATATATTATGGTTATGCAAAGAAAAATGATGAACTAGCGAATGTAAAGAAAGAAAAAATACTCAGTTTCAGAAAGTGGTTTTTTAAACAGTCAGAATCAAGATGTAGCAATGTTGTATAGTTTGCTGTCCTGAAGGGCGACACTGCAGTCTTAAATGCACAATCAATGTAATGCAGAATTGTTTTAAATTTGTTGATCTTCACAATGCTCAATCTTATAATTACAATTAATTATTTATTGTTGGTGGTTATAGTTTACTGTTAATGATAATGGCTTTTTACCTGTCTGTAGGAAAACAGACACAATTACATTACTGCATTGGTTTATTTCAACACCTGTGGTCAGTGGAAATAAAAATTGAAATTAACTATTAAAATTGCCTACTGGAAAAAATTTACATTTCCTTTTTTATGGTAGCAGCTCTTAGATAAGAATTATTGCAATTTAGTTTTAAATGTAAATGTGTTTGTGTTTTCTTAATACTAAGTGATAAAACGGTATACATCGCTATTTTTTTTTCCCTAAAAAATGTTGATTTAAGGAAAAAAAAAAAGAGAATAGGCACAGTTAGAACATTTATGTTCTATAATACTTTTTAGCAAAGCTTAAGTGTTAATGGAGAGTCTTGAAAAATGTTTAAATTAGTTCTCAAATAAGAAATACACATAGAAAGAACATAGCTTTTAGTTTAGTGAGTTTTCTGCAACATGACTTTCCATCGATCAAGGAATTATGTTATTACTGACAAAGCACTTTTGGCGAAAAAGAATACATATGTATTCTGCATGATATGTACAACTGCAAAGGGACCATAAAAGAGGACCATAGCCTTAAGGACAGTCTTCTGATTGATTTGCCATTGTAGTTCAAGTAGGGAATAAGATTCAGATCCACTGTTTGTCATTGGGTTTAGCTTAAAGGAAATGTTGTTGTAAGTGATATTTGTGATATTCTTGTTACTAATTTTTTTACTAGGAAGCCAGAAACCCACCAGGGTAGAGTTTGTATAATTGATTCCTGGCACTTCAGAAAAAACATGGATAAAAATAGAATCCTTATCTAGGTATTCACTGCCACTGTATCTGTAAAAGTAATTATCTTTCAGTAAGCTAAAAATACTCAAATATATTTATGAGTTTATTGAACTATTTCAGCCTTCATCAAAGCTTTGGCTTTTACTTTTTTAAAATGAAAAATCACTGTGTTTTATTTAATTTTTCATTTTCATTTATTTATTTATTTATTAGTCTGAAATCCTAAACTTGTCCTAAAGTGCTTTTTGAAAGAACAAACAATGAGGAAGTTTATTATATAACCCTGTAGTGGTTTAAACCCAGATGTAACTCAGAAAACCATGCAGTCCCTGTCTCACTCTATCCCCCTCCTCCCCCTCTGCTCCTGGTGGGATGGGAAGAAGAATGGAAAGAATGTAACTCCCACGGGTTGAGATAAGAACAGTTCAGTAACTAAGGTATAACAAACCAATGCTGCTATCATCAATAATATTAATGATAAGGAAAATAACAAGGGAAGAGTATACAACTGCTCACCAACTGCTGATGGATACCCAGCCCATCCAAGCAGTGATCTAACCTTTTTGGGTAACTACCCCCAGATTAGATACTGGGCATGACGTGCTGTGGCATGCAATACCTCTTTGATTAGTTTGGGTCAGGTGTCGTGCCTCTGCTTCCTCCCATCTTCTCCTCCTCTATGGCAGAGTATGAGGCTCAGAAGGTCCTTGGTCTGAGCAAACATTACTAAGCAACAACTGAAAACATTGATGATATCTGCGCTGTTCCCAGGCCGAAAGTCAAAACCACAGCACTGCACCAGTTACTAAGAAAAATGGCTACTACTGCTGAATCCAGGACAGTATCCACCTTATTCCATACTATTCATGCCATGTTCAGATCCCACATTTTCAATATATCATCAGTCTTATCTCATATATATACATATACATACATTCACAGAGAAAGAGAGAGAGAGAGATCATTCCTTAGTGCATGGACCAATTCTTATAAAGCTGTTGAGTCCATCCAGTCCATGATGTCAGCTCCATCTCTTGTAACAGTCTTTCAGAGCAGATGTTGTGTGCAGTGTTCAGACTTGTGAATAACCTGGGCAATAGTGTCCATTATTAAGTCCACCCCTCAATCATGAGTCCATCTGTATGTTGCATCTCTGCCCTGATGGCAGGAAGTGTCATGGACCCATCAGGCTCAAAGTAATTCACCCTCCTCTTCAGCAGTTTCTGCACATTGTCACTGGGGACCCCATACAGCTGCCTTCCATCTCTGAAGCTTCGAAAGCACTGGAGGGGCCCAGTGGACTACATACTTCCCCATACACTCCCACATACGCTGCCACTCATGACTGTCCAGCCTCGGGGAAAATCTCTTGGTCCCCCTATGTTGTTATGTAACCCTAGACAAGACCCAAACATGGCCCAGCTTAACTGTCGGAACCAGATGAAATGGTCATGGGTAAGACACACTCTATATGCATGTCAAGATTGTGATCCCCGTCACAATCAGCTGGCAGGTCACAAGGGCGACCAATAGCCGTTCAAAAACTTCAGAACTCTCAAATGACACTGCTGTACTTGTCACTGGGGCTGGCGTAGAAGCTATAAAGATAGATTGATGATAGATAGATAGATAGATAGATAGATAGATAGATAGATAGATAAACATACACACACACACACAGAGGGAGAGATCATTCCTTAGTTCATGGACCAATCCCTATAAAGCTGCTGTGTCCATTCAGTCCACAGTATCAGGTTCCACCTCTTGTAAAATTCTTTCAGAGCAGGAGAGGCTGCATGCACTGTTGGATTGTTGCTTTACTGCAGAACTCATCTGGATTTATCTAAGTTCATTCTTTGTTGGGATGACAGTGGGAGGGAAGTCAGAGCCAGTTGCTGGTGACCTGAGGGTGTCTAGTTGGTGGGCTATAAAAGTGCTATATAGAAGGTAACAGCATACAATTGAGTTCATTGGCTGCTTTCCCCTAAAATCAAATCCCCTTGAGGTATACACGGGACTTCCCGATCTTCCCACATTACCCACCAAGTATATCTCTGTCCCTGAGCAAAAGCAAACCCATGAGTGCATTTGTCTCTACCTGAAGCAGGAATAACCCAGACTGTCTTCCTCAGCAAATTCTTTATGTGCACCACAGGAACTTTGTCTCCCTCTACAGTATGTAACGGTTCTGATTGGCCTGAACCGGCCCTGTTGGCTGATCCTCTGGTGCTGACCAACCAGGTGGCCTTCGGTAAGTGTGGAACCCAATATTTGAAAGTCCCACCACCCACTGCTCTCAGTGTAGTTTTTAAAGGCCCATTGTACTGTTTGATTTTCCCAGAGGCTGGTGCATGGTAGAGGATGTGATATACCCACACAATGCCATGCTCTTTGGCCCAAATGTCTATAAGGCTGTTCCGGAAACAAGTCACATTGTCCAACTCAATTCTCTCTGGGGTGCCATGTTGCCACAAAATCTGTTTCTCAAGGCCCAGGATAGTGTTCCAGGCAGCAGCGTGGGGCAGAGCGTATGTTTCCAGCCATCCAGTGGTTGCTTCCACCATGATAAGCACCATGGTGCTTGCCTTGGTGGGTTGGTGGGAGTGTGATATAATCAATCTGCCAGGCCTCCCCATATTTGTACTTCAGCCATCACCCTCTATTACCAAAGAGGCTTTAACCACTTAGCTTGCTTAATTGCAGCATGTTTCACACTCTTGAATAACCTGTGCAATATTGTCCATTGTTAAGTCCACCCCTCGATCTCAAGCCCATCTGTATGTTGCATCTCTGCCCTGATGGCCTGAAATGTCATGGGCCCACTGGGCCAAAAATAATTCACCATTATGTTGCCAATCTAAGTCCATCTGAGACAGTTCAGTCTTTGCAGCTTTTTCTACTTGTTGATTGTTCTGGTGCTCCTCAGGGTACATGAAAATCTACATGGTGTACCTTCACCACCAGGTTCTGCACATAGGCAGCAATATCTTGCCACAGTGCAGTGGCCCAGATGGATTTACCTCTGTGTTGCCAGTTGCTCTG
>JASSUY010015176.1:0-20283 GCA_032466535.1 Forpus xanthops
TCCCATTTCCCCGGGACTGGGGAAGAAAGAGGGGGGGGTGCACAGAACTGTTTGAGGGGCCTCAAACTACGACACCAGTAGAGTAAATCCGTATCTGAATCGCTTAGTGTTACGTAGAGATTCAGGTGTGGAAGCCACAGCATGCTCCAACTCCTCTGCTGTAAAGTACTCTTTTCTGGATGCCTGCAGCAAGGTGACATGTGCCTGAAATTGTCTTATATTGTTCAGGAGGATTTTCTTGGATTCTTTTTCTAAATTTGAAAACGATACCATGAGCCCTTTTTGAATTGACAATAGTATATATGAAGTAAAAGGTTTTGGTTTTAAGGTTGTACTTGAAAATGGCAGGTTTAACAGTTTTGAGATAGTGCTGGGCAGTCTTCATCGGGATTTCTGGATGTTTTACCTATTCATATCCATCTACCTTCTATCTCTGTTCCATCTCAGACCTCTTGCTGCAACATTTGTTGGTTAATAAAACATCCTCCTGATTTCACTGGGCAGTCAGGCAGTCATGTTAAGCTAAGCCTGATTTACAGAGGTCAACTAGATTGAGAATAATCAATGTTTTATTACAGTCTCAAGCCAGTGGTAGGGTGGATAAAACAATATCTTTAATTTGGAAGTATTGGAAGTAATGCTGAGAAAATCTATTGGTATTTATCTATTGGAAAGAATATATGAGATAATTTTCTAGAGCATTATAGTTATTTGAAAACAATTATAAACTTAGAACACAAGAAGGTTTGAAGCTGACAAACAAATGGGAAGAAACCTCTACATTTAGTAGACTGGAAACTCACAGAGCTTCTTTCTTGTCTTCATCTTTAGTTCACCCTGCTTCATTCCATTTCAACATAACTGATAGGATGGAGAAATTCTGCTTTGTCTTAGCTAAAGAATAGAACAGCTGCTAGGGGCAGGAAAAATGGTGGCACAATCTTTCATCATATCTCATGAGACATTTCAGAAGTCTCTTTCTTGAAGAGATTACTTGTGCAATCTATTTAATTAGGAATATGTGCCCCCGTCTCTCTTAAACAATATATAGAGGTGAGGCATATAATCTGCACTTTCTGCCTTCCGATAAAAGTGCAGTGACTTCAGGGCCTCAGAAAGACATCTCTGCTGTTTCTGTGTTTAATGGCATTGTAGAACTAACTGATGAAATGCTGTTAATTTGAAGGGATGTAGAGGGAATGTAAGATCCTCAGCAGGCTTTGATCTGACAGCATGTGGACAGCATGGAGAGCTGTCAGACTGCACAGCTTGCTAAGGTCAGGTTAAATTAGTGCCCAGCTACTTGTACAGTGGTAGTAGGTGCTAGTATGTATGATACAAGTGTCACCCTGTAAGTCCCTGCAAATTCCAGTCTTAAATTAGTGCATGGAGAAGACATTTAGCCACATCACTTGTCAAGTGGCACTATCTCAGAGTGGGGTAGGCAATCAAAATTCTTTGTGTTTTCTTAGGAGTTAGTGTCACTTTTAGTGTCATTAGTTAAGGGATTGGACTGGTTCGGCTTGATGTCTCAGCTGAATTTATAAACCTGCTGAAGGTTCCAGCAATGCTCATCATCTTCATGATGAGGAAAGAATGGGGATGAAGGTGCCATCATCTTGTGGGGATGAAAGTAGGCATACTCTCATGATTATGTATGTACATAAAGAAGAGAAGAAGACATTGAGGAGCAACCTGCCAACATTAGAGAGGGAGGGAAAGCTCTTCTGATGACTCATCTCACCTGCCACGATCACACTGTTATTGTCTAGAAAGATTTAGTGCCAGAGGGCTTCATAAAAGAGAGCAATCCTGAAAATGTAATGGAGCAGGTTGTGCTACAGGACTTATCTTCCTTTAAGGTAAGCTATTGCACAAGGCTGCTGTACTGCAGCCCTTAGCAGCGGCGCCACTTACGCCATAAGTACCATCAAGACAAATGTAATGTTTTACCAGAGGCAGCCAGCAGATGCTTTGTGCAAACCTTAGTATGCTGCTGACCAGGTTAATTTTGGGCATATTTTGCACTGCCTTGTCTTTAAACAAATATGTTTAGAATAATAATCCTCTGCTAGCTCGAGCTTCTTCGAAGTGCTCAACAAAGATTGCCCTCTGTTTGAACGAAGAGTGAAATCTGTGCTTTTCAAGAACTCCTGTTGGAACCACCAATTCACTATGTAGTTTACAGGCATCGTAGAGGATTAGCCACGGAGTACTCCAGAGGTGCTCTTCAGTTGTCATCCTACAGCTAACAATGTCAGCTGAGGAAGAAGAGTGTAGGTAAGAAATGCAAATAAGCCAAAGAGACTGAAAACATTGCTTTCTCTTTGTCTTTCCTTCTCCTTTTCTTTTGAAAACAAGATACAATTTCTTATCCTTTAAACTTACCCATGAATGAAAGCATGTCAGTGGATGCTGCAAAACACTGTGCTACTAGTGTCTCCTTTGTAGAGTCCATTCTGAGGATGAAAAGCTGCACCTCTGCTTCTGTGCTCACAATAGTAGTATCTGTAAAAAATTCAAGCTTTCAAGCCAACCATAGTATCCTTGTGATGAAAAGAAGGGAAAGGTCAGTGAAGCTTGTCCTTGATGAGAAACAATCCCAACTGACATTCAGAAAACTGAAATGGTGAACTAAAGCCATGCACACGTGTGGCAAATGCTGTCAAGCTTCTCACTCATATCAGCTTCTTTTGGACAATTCTAGATTAACTAGATCTAGTTTTTAGCTAGACTTAATTGAGAAGCTGGTCTTTCTAATGAATTTGCATGAGTTTATTGGCCCTGGCAGTTTTCACTGTAATGCACTCAGTATATTATATTAAAAATGTATATCACAACTGAAGCAGTTTTGTAAAACAAGCTTTAATGCAGCATCTGCTTATTTGTGCCTTGGGGATGAGAGACAACAGCAAACTGCTTACTGCTTGAGAAATCAGCGCACCACCACAGGCGTTGCTCTGGTGTTAGAAGTCAGGGCGATGCCTTAATCTGGATGTGGATCAAATTGCTGTGTTGATAATTAGAAGACAATAAGCCTGCATGAAATTGGAGCAAGATGTATTAAAATCAGGTAGTAATTCTCCTTAATGCTGACTGGAAGTAAGCCATGTAGGAAGGTAACCAGAATGCATTATTGTGTGCCATTATAAAAAGGTCCATTTAAATAGCTCTCTCTCACCTAGGGCAATTTAACCTTTTGTAGGTATGAGCATTACAAGGAAGCCTAATGCATGGTTTTTTTGTACATTATTGTGCATAAATGCATGCCCACAATTTTTATGTTCCTACATGCATATTCATCATGAACCGGACTGGGGTCAATGTATTTCCAAATCATGTCACTGATGATAGCCAGGAGCAGCTGTTTCCAAAGAAGGTGAAAGAAGCTTCATCCTTCAGCTACCCTAGTGGGAAATTGCTTGCTAAAACCTACCAGTGAGTGCTTGGGTAGTGCATCAAGATGGGAGTGTAAATGTGGACATGAATGGTCTCATCAAAAAATGAGTTTGTATGTGAGAATTACCTGTGAATGAGCCTAAATGCTGGCTTCTGGTGATACAATAATGAGCTTGATAGTGATCCCTTTGCTGGAATGAAAAGTATTTCCCTGGTTATCTTTTTTTTCCTGGGATTCTGAAGGCTGAACACAAGACCCTTCAGGATGTGGGGCACCCCTCCCTGTGCTGGCCCATATTCTGTTTGCCTGTCTACTCCTTTCAGCTTTGAATTCCATAAAAAAGGTTCATGTCATTTTAGGGAAGCACCTTTGTGCTCCAGAACATTTTCTTTTCCCAGCATTTCAACTTGTCTATTTCCTCCCTGTGCTTTTTGTACACTATTTCCAATGCTAATAGGACATTATTAGGTTTATTTGTACCAGTAGTTCTGTGGTTGACTGTGGTATTTTCCCATAACCTGACATAACTGGTTGTAGTTTGGGGTATTTTTTAATAATGCTTCCTTCAAAACAGGAACTTATATGTTTGTGTTGATCAGTAACTGAAAGGAAGAAACTAAGGCAGCATTTGAAAGCTCTTAGATGCAGTACACGTGTGAGCTGTCTCTGTCTGATAGCAACCTTATGGTGGGTTTAATCTGAAAGTCCTTATTTAGACAAAACTGGGGTAGAGCTGAATCTCAGCTGGTCTTAAATAACTTCACAAACACCATCTTTTCACTGTCTGTGCAGCTCTGTTGGCAGATGCACTCTATTTACAGACAGATGTAACTGGAAACTCTGATTTACACCTAATTTTGCACTGCCACAGTGAGCAGTTTTTATCTAAAAAGTGTGGGCAGCTTAGTGTTGCTTAGACAGCAGGACAGGAGGCACATCCTGCAGAGCTTGGCCAAAGTCATGGAAAGAAAAGAAGGAATTTCCCACTGACCTCTCTCTTGTTCTCAGATACAGAGCACCACCTCATGTGGTGGTAGCAATATGGGGCAGATTATTAAGAGAAAGTGTTGTTTCTGTTTGTGTTCATGGTGTTTATTCAACATCAGTAGAAGCTCTTGCTGAACTGAAGGTGTGGCTGTGCTGTTCACGTAAGCAGAAGAATAGGGAAGATTTTTAATACCCTTCACGTACTCTGTGCCACAGCACTCTGGGTGAAGGCTCATAGACAGAACAGTGACCTTGGCTGGAGGTTTATAACTTCCAAGGCTTCTAGGAGTGAGTCCAGTTAGGTAGCTCTGCCTGAAACCTGATAGTTAAATTAGCCCCTCTACCAGGCCGCAGGAATATGTAGGCATTTAATGCTTTCCCTTATCATGTAATAGTGCAAAAAGCAGTAGAACTGAACTGGAACTTGGATTCCTGAAGTCCGATGGCTCAGGAAATGCCCTTGTTTTGAATTGTGTGCCTCTATTTATTCAAGTGCTTAGGGATCATTTGGTCAGATGCTTACCGAACTGAAAATATGTTAAATGATTTTCATCCGTAATATCCAAAAAAAATGTGAGGTAGCTTCATCAGATGCAATGGCTTGTATCATTCCTCAACAGGTTCTGGTTTCAAAGCAGAGTAGCATTTAGTTGCTTTGGTTTAAAGGCATTTAAATGGCTGATACTTTTCCTGCTTTGTTCTTTTGGAAGTTCTCTTTCTTTAAATGTAAGGGTAAAAATTGGAGCATTTTATGGCTATTGTTTGAACCAGTAACATAAGGAGATGAGAGCTGTGTGTTTGTATATGGAGCACATAATATATGGACATGCACTGTATAAGACAGTGCTACTTATATCAGAAAGAAAACAAAAGCACCCAAACAAACAAACACCCACCCCACCCCCAAAAAATAATCAAGTCATTTATTTTTAAAGCCGTTTTAAGTAGGATTGTTCTTTTTTTCTTTCTTTTTTTAAATGCCTGCAGTAGGCACAGACTGTGAAACCCTACATTATTAAAATTGACAATCACAATAATGCTCTAAAATCCACAGGAAGAGGTTGTGGTGATTGAAAAGCCAAGGAAATCATCAGTAGTCAAGGGCAGACAGGGATCCTAAAGGGATTCCAGCTTGTAGAGAAGAAATAATACACTAGGAAGTAACAAATGGAATTAATTGGTCTTCAAGTAGAACAGTTTCAGGAGGAAGGAGGATTATACATATGTATTATTATTTAAATAATGTGAATGAATAGAGGACTTCAAACCTGTGGGTAGCACACAAACACTAATAAGAGACCCGGGGCTGCTGAAATAAATCTGCATTACAATTGGGCAAGGAAGGAGTATAAGATTCAGAAGCTTCACTTGAACTTCTTTTGGCTGCTGCTGAATTTGTTAAGAAGTTAAACGTTCAAGTTTTATAATCCCTTTTTTGAACACTAAAAAGTTCCGTTTGTTTCTCATTTGTTTGCTTATTCATGGGTGCTTGGTTGCTCTCAAATAAGCAGCTTCAGAATTAGAATTCTGCAAGCCTGACATTTAAATGGCATTCAGTTGTGTGTAATTTTTGTCTTCAGTTCTTTTGGGAATATTGTAGTGTCCTATTACACAGTGACTGTCCTACAAACTGAAGTTGTCTGGGTTGCATGTCCTCCTGCATTTCATCACTGGCTGTAGGCAGGATGTCTGTGTGGGAAGCTTGTAAGAGTTGAGCAGTAGTGGTGTTAAAGTTTGGCTGTGTGCTCTTTAAGCATGAAGGTATTGGATAAACGTAAAATACTGTTCTAATTGTGAAATGGAAAAACTCCCACAAATTTCATCTCAGAAACTTGTCATAGCAGCTATACTATTTCCTTTAGAGGAATCCCTATAGCATCTTCCAAATAGACTCTGTGTGTGTCTCCTAAAAGGCATAAACCAACCTTTTGCTTTTGCCAGCTCTTATAATTAGCAGGAATAAAAATGCTCAAGATTTCATCAAGCCTTTCTGCTGGAGTGCAGATGTGATTCTTGGTGACTCAAACGTTTCTCAGAACTTAGTTACCCTCTATGTAATTATTCCAAAGAATTATCCTTCCAAAACTAGAAGAATAAAACATGTAATTTCAACTGCAATATTAACATACTTAATGTCTGCCTAATGTCTGAGCATGAAGTCGGAGGCTGGGTTTCCAAGCAATATCCACACTGTAAGCACAATAAATTGGGCCATGCAATTTCTTAAACAAAGATGCTAAATATAAGAGCTCCGCATCAATTATTGCCATGATTGGCCGTGGAACTTGGAGAGAAACTGAGGAAAGTAAAGTTTCTTTCTAATTACTCTTCCTCTACCCTCTTTCTCCTTTACATATTGATCTGCCTGTTTTGTCAAGCGCAGCAATCTCAGCTCATCTAGCCATGGGCTGCCGAGGTCCTGCCCTGTGTTTTGCTGGTCTTGCTGTTTTCCCAGCCCCTCACTGTATGCTTTCAGTACGCCACCCCGCACAAAACAGCTCTGTGTCTCTAGCTTTGTCCTCTGCTGACTGTTGCAGTGAAATGGCTCAGCACAGGGCAAGGCATGGGCCAAAAGTGCCTTGGGAAGGGGCTGAGGAAGGGCAGCTGTCTAATTTCCCCAGAAGGACAGCAGTGGAGCTGGAGAGGATAGGTGAACCTGCATATGGTGGCTGCACAGTTAAAGAGCTGTCTGCAGACATTGTGGTTGTCAGTCCCACTTCTGTCTTCCTGACGGAAGAATTTGCTTTTTAATCAGAGCATTTGACGCCAACCAGCCCTGAACTGTTGTGGAGAATGCGGAGCAGGAGACAGATCAGGTGAGAGGTGTCTGTGCTAGCAGTAGTGGTAAAAGAAGAGATGCTGTGGAAAGCCCTGGAGATGCATTCTTTCTAAGGAGTTAAATAGAAATACTAGAGCCTTAGATAAAGTCGGGTTGCATAAAATCTGCATCATTTATGAGTTCTTGGTTTTTTTTTTTAAATATAGCACCTTTTCCAACTCCCTTTTTTTCTCCAGAAAACTCTGTTTTGTGCTTTATACTTCTTAGATGCTAATTTGACTCTATTTAGAAAATGAGTTTTTAGATTGCTCAGCATGATAAAGTCTTACTGTACTTTTGTTCACACGAGCTGGAAGAGCTGGAGGATTCAGGAAAAGAAAGGAAAGCACATTCATATACATGGTAGAAAATGTAACTTGCAGCATGGTGTTACGTTTATGTGACATGACATGCTCATGTGAATCAAATGTGCTATTTTTGCAGCATGTATTAAATGTGAAATTGTGACTGGTGTTAAAGCAGTGCCAGAACCCCTGCCAACATGCCATGTGATTTTATTTTAAGAATGAAAGGTCTTGAATGAGAACCATGTATTTCCAGCAAATTTATTCCATTTGTCTAGGGTCACCTATGCCCATAGGTTGCTGCCCCCTTTTTGTTTGATTTCTTCCTTACACAACATTTGATTTCATCTTAGAACATGAGCAGAGAAACCTAGATGGCTTCTGCAGCTGCAAAATCATGTACAGCACAAGGGAATGTCCCTTTTGTGTATAGTGTGCTCCACATCTTCAGCCAATGTTGTCTGAAGTCACTGGAGCTATGTTGGTGTATGTAAGCACAGGAAGAGCCTAATCCAAGAGGTGTAGTTGGTTGGTGGCACCCTTGGCTATTAAATAATCCCCTCAAAAGCAGGCTGTGAGCTGGGCTGGAATTCATGCCAAAAATTGCGGTACTATCTACACTGGAGACATAGGCCAGGGTACATTATTAATATGGCAATTAGTCCCAGTGCATGGCAAATAGTTTGTGAATGCCTAACTTGAGACATTGTGAAGGGACCTGTTTTGCCAGAGAAAACTGAGATTTCAGAGGAATCAGCTCCTTAAAGTCAGGTCATGCTGTGCCAAGGAAAAGCCTATACGCTTTTAAAACCTAGGCATGGCTTTGAGCCTCCTTTGTCAGAATGAGGTGATTAATCCCAGGACAGATTGACACCTGAGGAAAGAAGAGTCATGATGGCCATTGAGCTCCTGTGGGCCCCCACCAGCTGATGCCATGTGCTGCAGCATTGGCCAGGTCAGGCAGCAGAGGAGCAGCAATGAATCACTGTTTCAGTTAATTGGGGTCTGTCGAGTCCAAGTACAAGACAGGATCACTGGGGACAAAAGGAGGCAATAGACAGATGAGCACAGTGAAAATACGAGTGAGGGATGTTTAATATTTGCATCTGAAGTGATTCTCATCTCTTATATGTTCACCTAAAGTTCATATCTCTAAAAATAATAAAAAAAAAAAAAAAAAAAAAAAAAAAAAAAAAAAACCAAAAACAACCACAAATATAACTTATTAATTCAGGGAATTATCTTATTGTAATTATAGCTAATCCAGTTAAAGGTGATTTGTAATGACTGTAAATTAATTATAAAAATACTGGATTTAATGAGTAGATTACTATTTGTTTTGATAAAAGAGAAAATGCAAATAGCAAGCTAGAATATTTAGTTCACTTAGATCATGCTGAGCTCAATACTGCTGGATTTATGGAACCATTTGTTTCCAAAATGAGGGAGAGCATAGTCCCAGCTGAATATATCAAGACAAATATCAAGCTCTTTTTCTTTCAAAGAGTGTATCTGTACGACAGGGTCAGGCTTTCTTGATTTTCTTTTAATGGAAATCAGATGTGATGTCTGAGGTCAGAACTTGGTGTGATGCGCTGGGAAGTAGAGAAGCATCTCTTTTTTTTAGTAGGTTTTTATCTAATTTTCAGTATTAACTTGCTAGCTTGTACATAGGGTGCTGCTTGTCAACAAGCATCTCTACAAACTACGTACCTGAGGGACACAAAGCCATTACCACAGCTCTACTGCTGAGCCTTCCTGATCAAAAGTAGTGTGAGGTTATCCTGCTTCACAGAGAATTAAAAAGCTGGCACTGCGGGCTGTGTGTGTCTGTTTAAGGTAGGAGAAATACTTGTTTGTAAGATGCAAGTCTTGGGAAGTCAACAGGGTTTTAAAGCCAAGAGGTGCTCCCCCATTAGAAAGTGTTGAGGCTCTGATGGGAGAGTCTCCCACTTATCAAGTATTGCAGAAGCAGAAATGGAGAGTCTTGTTCCAGAGATGTGCACAGATATTGGCCAGATAATTCCTTAGCAGGTATGCACCTTCATCCCTTTGCATAATTTCCCCGGGCTTTTTCTCCTCTTAACAATCCTTATGCTTCATTTTGACTGTCCCTCTACTTCTTGCATAAATGCCACCACCTCACCATCGTGTTTTGGGCTCGCTTCATCCTCAAACTCTTTGCAGCTTTAAGTCTGGGTTGCACAGATATTATAATATCTATATTAGCAAATATTTTCTCAAGCAGCTGCTTTGGCTGTGTTATCAAAGGTGATTGACTAAGTAAATGGAAATGAGATTCCTTCCCAACAGCTCTTGCAGCAAATTAGGTATGGAACAAACTCTGGTTCCTAAGGAAGTCAGAAACTACTGAGCAACCTGTAATCAAGGTTTTCTTAATGTTGTGTTTTAAGTAGACCCATTATCATAGCAATGTCTTCCTGAAAGCATTTAGACTTCGTTACCCCATTAGAGAAATTAACATATTTTAGCTGATAAGCTTCTGGCACATTCAAAAACTTGCAATATTTTTGGGTGTTGAAGCTACTCTAAAACGTGCTTTCATTAGAGGGGTCTTGTTCCACATAAGAAATATATAAATAGAAAAAAACACAATTAAAATGCGACATTATCTTGTTCTAAACTTAGCGTGTCTTGAAATTTAAATCTACAGTGCTATCTTTAGAATTTGCCAGCAGAAATCTTCCAATTTTATTAGCACAGTGGTAAAGAAACTGGGAGTTGGCTGTTTTGGTTGATCGGTTGGGGTTCTTTTTTAGGAACAAATGTGACTGTAGCAACTGTCTTTTTAATTAAAAAGTTGGAATAAATCTTTTTAAACCATTCACTGATTCTAAGAAGTAACTGATCATTGTTGCAGCATTCAGAGCAGAGATTGCACAAGAGCATGTCAGGAAGAAATGACAAGGAGGATCAGCAGGGTCAGTGCAGAGCCAGCGCAAGCGTTGTGTGTAATTGCAAAGTCAACAGAGAAGAGCTAGTTTATGCCAGAATTTGATCTTGAACAAAAATGAAAAATAACGAAGTCCATAAATATGAATGTAAGGAGGCCTTTTTTTGCTTTTTGCCAAAATACAGACTTCCAAATGCATTCATGGTCAGAAGAATGAATGAAGACAGTTTCTGTGGTTTGGATCCAGAGCAGCTCTCTTCTCCAAAAGCTCTTTAGTGTTGCAAGTGCAGCACAATTTCTAGTATAGCCTTTCCATCAGTGAGAGCTCTGGTTAGGGTATCTCATCTGAATGAAGCCATTTATTCTCATGAGGCCTGTAGGCAATTAGTATTTTAAAATCTGATCCAAACGTTGTGGGAGTCATGTGATAGAAAGGCAAAATCATAAAGTTGTGCTTCTCTAGCAGTGATAGAACTGTCATGGGATCTCTGTAGGGCAAATTTAACTGTAAAAAAAATGAAGAGATTTTCATATTTTCAGGTATCTGTGGTATTTGTGGTGCAGGGCTGCCTGCTCTGTTCCAAATCAAATTCAGTGTCTTCCTGTAATGGAGTTGTGAAAGCTCAAGCTACAGCCCATATGGAAAGCACCGCATGGGCCCCAGGGTAAAAGGGAAAGCATCCAAGAAGAGGTGATCAATACAGAGACTTGATTAGCAAAAGGGTGATGCAGAGTGTAAGTCTGCATCATTGGACAGCTGATTGTAATTACTGCCACCTCTTCCAGGTTGTTTCATGCAAAGGGAGAGATTTTGCAAGTTTTGCCTTTTGAAACATTGTGCATGTGTTTAAAATCAAAACCAAAACACAACTCCACCCTCATTCCTGGTTCACGCACAGAAATCTTTGTCTCATTATTCTTTGCATGTTTCCTTAAGTTAAATATCATTCTGCTGTTTAAGAGGGTCTGCAGCAGATACAGGGAGGCATGCAAACATGCTGCTGTCCACATGGGGCACTGAAAAATCTTATAGATGCAGGTGGAGGTTTGAGTGCTCATACTACCTAATGAACCCTGGGTAACTGGCTGCCTTATTAGTCAATAAATGACCTTCTGTATGCTTCTAGAGAATTACGCCTTGATCTATTGTAGCCGTGTTGTATATTTTTGGCTGTTTGTTTCTGCTGATAGGGAACACCCCAGAAATGTGGTTAGAGGCAATCTAGGTGCCATTCTGTGGGCACAGCTTTCTGATATATGGCCAAGCACAATGCAAAAGGAGCAAGTTCCCATTCATCAGGCTGAGCTTCAAAAGCATGGCAGGGAGAGAGGGTTGTCTCTGTACTAATGATCTAATACACACTGTTTGTATCAAAACTGTCATAGCAAGGACACTGGTGGGAGTAGGAATGCAGTCAACTCAAAGCTGTGCTTCTGGCATTATCTGGCACGTTTGCAAAATACATCCTCAGAAAAGTAATTATACTGAATTCATAGAGGTCTTGCAAAAAATGTGTCAAGTTGGATGTTGATTCTGATGGTAAGCCAACTCTGACATTCCTCTCTATGTTGAAATGTGATCATGTGTGGGTGTCTAATGATGTGTATGCATACACACATAGGTATCTGCATATTGTATACAGACAGAATGTATATGTCAGTGTCTGGGTGCATATTTATGTATCTGCTCTCTCACAGATGCAAAGTGGTGATTAGATGCCAAGGATGCTAAATTTTCACATTAACTTTGTGAGACCAATCTGTAATTATCTGATACTCTGTCTTATCTAAAAGTTGCCATGTGGCTTAAGACTAAATCCTGCCTCCCTCCTGCACTCTGCAAATCGTAGAATCATATAATAGTTAGGGTTGGAAAGGACCTTAAGATCATCTAGTTCCAACCCCTCTGCCAAAGTGGGTATATTCTGTATTTCAAGTATTTCACATGGGGTTTTGGAGGTCATGGGAATCACTTCACAAATGCACTGCCAGGGCAGGGGGCAGGCAGGTGGGCAGCAGGGTGTCATCTCCCACCTGTGCAGTCAGCACTGCTCCCTCCAGCCCTGCACTGGGCAGAGGACAGCCTGGGGACCTGACTTTTAGTCCAGCGTTTGACTTCCATGGCCTCTGTTAAATTTATAGGCATGGTTATTCCTGGAAACTTGCTGCTTCAGAAATGCTTAGGGGCTCTGCAGAGAAGACAAGCAAGTGGGCAGGGAAAAAGTAGTAGCTCTCTTTCTGTTTTACTGCTAAAGAACTGAGATACAAGAGATTAATGGATGTGCCCAAGGTCATATTGGAAATCTGCAGCAGAGCCAGGCACTGAATCCAGATACCCTGCATCCTAGCGCAGTGCTGTAGCCATACTTTTTTTTTTTTCTGCTAGTATTTAAAAGAAATACTGTTCCTGGAGAGTGAAACAAATCAGAAAAATAAGCTGGTAGTGTGTGAATGAGAAAAGGTCATTTGTCCTGTTTCATCACTTTGTTGTCCAAAGACCTAATTACTTCTGGAATTACCTCAATGGCTTTCAATCAGTGCCTGTCTATCTCAGGTCATTCCACACACCTCACCTTGTCAGTTTAAGATGCTTTGCAAAGATTTTTTTTTTGTCCCCTCCCATCTTAATTAAAAAATAATGCTCTTGGCCAAAACTTCTCTATGTGTTTTTCAAACCTATGCATGAGGCTGAATACCGGTAGAAGCAAGCACTTTTACTCCTGACATCTGATGATTGCTGTGTAAGAAGCAAGGTACTTTTACCTATAATATACCAGAGCTTTCCACAGATTAGAGATGACTTATAAATTACACCGTGGAACTTCTTCAGCTGCAATAGAAATGTAATCACTGTGATGCTGGGAGGTATGGGCCATTTAAGAGCACAGAATTTATACACTGCACAGTCCCTCAGCACATTGCAAAATCAGGAGTGACTCTAAATCAGCTTGTTTTAAAATAATGTGTTTCAGTTCTGTTATTGCCTTTCAGTTTCACCATCTTTAAGGGTGCATATATATTTTCAAGGTTTTTGTCTCCGCTGTCATGGAGTTGTGCAGAACTCTTCCCCAATCATTCCGTTATTTACTCATGAAATCTCTCCTGTTTTCTTGGTTCCATCACCTGAGGCCTGCACAGAACCGGCAGGTATATCACACATATCGCAACAGAGCTGTGACAATAAGTGGTTGTCTGCGTATGGCAGGTTATGTGGGCAGCTGAGCTGGAAGAAATAGAAAATCAAGAACATGCTCATTCTCAGTGAATAGCACTCTCAGCCTGGAAGATAGTTGGGATCATTTCCCAAGAGGTCTTCTCCTTCTCAACTTTGTAATTCTTCTGATTATTCTTTTTTTTTATCTTGACCCAGATTCTGGATGACTGATTTTGGGCAGGATCATGTGTATACCCCTGAGTTTTCAGAAAGAGCTTTTCCTGGCCTGGCTTCTGACTCCTCCTGAGCACTGCATCTCTCTAAAGCCAGAGATACTGGGATTTCATGGAAGGGTCAGTTACTACACTGAACAGTTTAATTCTTCCTACTGTACCTCAGAAATCTCAAACCACGTTCTGCCTTGCCAGCTGCTAGTGCCAAGTGAGAGCTTCAGAGGTCCTCCAGCAGTGGGCACAGCTGCTGGCACATGGCTAGCCAAGGCTGGCTCACCTTCTTGGCATGATGGACTAATATACTGTGGCCCAGGATCTCTGGTCAAGGACATGGACCATATCTTGAAAGACACAAAAATACAGGGAAGAGCAAGTCTGTGCCCCAGAATTTGACAATCTAAATAGGCCAAATCTCAGTTAATGGCTTGAAAATAATTTACACAAAACTATAATTAGGTTGGATTGTACCTTACCCTCCTTTCTTTCTCCCTTCTATGAATGGAGTCAGTGACCTAAAAGCTCCACTAGACTCCATCCCTTTGTTTCTATTATTAACATTGTTTACTTAGTATTTTCCTTACTGCTGAGAGAAACAAAAGATTTTTTTGTTCCTCTTACATACAGTTTAAATGATACTCCATTTATTTAAAATTAAATGACAATAATTAGGTCCATTCTGGACCCTTTTGCAATTAATCAATCTCCCTCAAATTCTGCATGAAATAGTGAGCTCATTTGAATGGCAGAGAAAACAGAAGAGCAAAATTGCCTTGTTTCGCAGCTTTGCAAAAAATGTACCTTTATTTTCTCTTCTCTACTTCCTCCTCTCTCTGCATTCTGTGGCTTGCAGAGCAGCTTCCCTCACTTTGTGCAGTCTGTTGAACCTAATAAGTGTATTGCAAACCAATTTTTACCAAAAAGCACAGTTGTAAATTTAACCCAGAGTAAGCTTAAAGTGGCTTCTGAAAGAAAAGTAGAGAGCAAGATACGTTTTCAGCTACACCTTACAGCATTTGTTCAGTCAGACACGTAGGGAAAAGTTTGGCTCTTTCCTCAGACTTTTAGCTTATATAATGTTAGGACATTAGCTTTCATCAAAGATCCGAAAGCAACGGTCAAGCCAGGTCAGTGGAGACTGAGCAGAAAAAAGCAGCAGGTAAAATCCAGCAGTTCTTTAGCAGCTTCTGTTGGTGTAAGAGATCACAGATTTTTATTGCTCTTACTTTATGGGAAAGCACCGTGGGCTGAGTTTTATAAGACAGCATCCACCTCACCTGAGCAAAGGAAGCACACAGGAAATTGTTAGCCAGTCAAAGTGTTGTTTGGCACCAGTTGGCAACTCAATGTTGGGGATGAAAGTTGTAAGTCAAGGATTACAGTAGTGGTCTGCTGAGGTGCTCTTACTCATTGGCAATTCTGTCCTTAAACTATCAAGTCTAGATGATCTTAAGGTCCTTTCCAACCTTAAGTATTCTATGATTCTAAGTCCCAAATTGAATAATATGTTACTCTGCATTTCTTTTTTTCCATCCGCAGCCAATACAAGTTATTGTTGACCAAGGGTCCTTTCACAGTCACTTGGCAATTTCTAGTGTATGACATTAATAATCCTCATAAAGATGTGCAGAGATGATAGAGCTTTTACTAGTTTTAGATTGAAAGTGTGTTTTGAAAGAATAAATGGAATGAATTTGCAGCATTTAAAATACCTCAGTATCACGCTTCAGTCTGCGCATCTTTTGGGTGGGGTTTGAATTGTCTTTGCGTTAAAAGCAGTTACTGGGTCTCTTTACCATGTCTGTAACAGTCTGCTGTGATACATACAAAGGATTTCTTTTTTTCCCAAAAAAGGACAAGAGCAGCAATGCCAGTTTTGAAACTTTTGGACTGATCCAGCGGCTTAGTCCTTTACACAGCATGACCTTTATCATCCTATATCTCATTAGAGCCAGAGATTAGTGATTTGTCTTTTCAAAGATCAAAATCGTCATTTTTAGATGCTGTTTCTTATCTGTATATTTATGTCATACTCTTTTCCTTGGCATTTCGTACATGGTATGAAGCACTGGTTTTTAGCTCTAACAATTCTGAGGGGAAGAGCAAAACACTAGTAAGATGTCAGCTTTATTATGGCTTAAAGAAGAATATTACAGTGTTAGCAGTCAGAGTGTGCGTCTTTTTGTGATGAAGTTCCTCTATGAGAAGAGTGCAGTTATTTTCATTTTACAAATAAGCAATTGAGATACAGATAAGTATAATAGTTTTCCTGAGATCGTAGAAGGAGCTTTGAGAGAGCCAGGTTACCCCTCATAAATCAGACCCTGACTAAATGAGCTAATGGAGGAAAAAGAATTATGTGATAGAGAAAATGGAAATCACTGGGTATGTGTAAGAAAACATCCATAACTGCCCCAGATTGATGTTCTCAGAAGCATAGTTCTTTGTACCTGGAATTTTGTTTCTAAGCATTTCCTACAGAGAAGTAGAAAGTGTTTCTGTTTAATATTCTTCCTAGATCAAAATTACATATTAAGTATTACTGGTTTGTTATCCCCATAAACACTGGTATGTTTGGATGTTTTCACATAGGCATGGAGGCTGAATTACGTTTTACCTTTGAAGGGATGGTGTATCATTAACCAGAAAGCAAGCAGAATCACAATGCTTTTCCTGCTTCTCACTTGATAATAAGTTAATTTTGATATAATACTCATGCAAGGGAGATTACCTGTTATAATCCCTACCTCCTCCACTTATCACAGGGCAACATGAGGCAGTAGCATTGTCCATTTGCCTCTAAATGGAGGTACCTGCAGGAGAAGCTCAGTCTCAGCATTTTCCCCTGTATACAACAGCAAGTGGGACAGGCTTGGCAGGGGACAATCAGAGCACTCAAATTAGGCTCTTCCTCTGAATTGCTACATGCCCTCCAAAGCCTCTTTGTCTTGCTGCCTGTTGATGTACATGGACCTTAGAGATAACGGACACCAAAACTAGGGTGCCTACTGTGTCATGTCTGCTGGCAACTCAAGGGGAGATGGCACCAAGGGCTGGCCCCTCTCCTCCATGCTGGACCTACCTGCCCAGGGCAAGGATTGCCCTCTTCTCCCCTGTGCAGAAATCCATGATCCAGAGTTGGGCATATGGCCTCCCATATGATAGTTTGGGAAAAGCTTTACCTTCTTGGTGCTGTTATCAGGAGGTCCATGTGGAAATGATGCTCAAGGGCTTAGTGAGGCATATAGGGTTAGCCATGGGACATGATGGGCAGAGCATTGACAAAGTTTAAAGTCAATTAACTGTATCCAGTAAGATTTGCTCTATATTGTTAGTGCCTAAGAAAGCGCAGTATAATTGAAATAGCTAGAATATACCTGTCTGTACAGTACCTGACATAACTGAGTCATGGACTGTCCTCTAGTGTAGTAAGAACCTCTCACATCATCAATGACCCCGCTTATGCCACCTTCCAGCCTTATTTAGTGAAGTATCAGCCCATAGATTAGATTAGCCGGTATTGGGTTGTGTGTACAGCAGTTCCCTTTTACTTGCAACTGATCATAACCAAAGCTGGACAGAAAATAATACAGTTCATATATTAAGTATGGCATTTTATGAGTGTTCAACACAGTAATTCTCATAATAAAGAGTGGTAATGTTTAGGCCAAGTGATAAACCTAAAGGCTGATAGCAAAGACCTTTTTTCCCTTTTAGAAGTTATTTTTTTTAACAAGAACCATACTTAGTATTATTTGTTGAACCAAATGCATGGAAGTTTACTTAGCAAAATAAATAAAGAAAAATCAAAATAATCAAAAAACTACAAAAGGAGGAATGAAACAGCTGGGCAAACTGCATCTGCAGCACAGTAAAATGTGTACTGTGTCTGCATAAATAGTAAATCAGCATTTTTATGGCAATATTATGTGAAGCCACAAACTAGATATAAATAAATGGCACAAAGTGCAGATGTATTTGAATATAAGAAGGTAAATACACCAAAGTCCAAAATTAGGCAGGCACCTCCTAGTAATTATTTGTAAACATCCTGATAATCTTAGAACTCTTTATTTGACATTTTAATGTCTGCTCAGTGATGATACATTGCATGTAAGGCTGCGTTCAAATAATCATTAGTTTGAAAGTTTCCGTTGTTAGCAGGATACCAAGAAGATAAATGATTAATTGTGGTTTCCTGAGTTCATCTTTTCTTTGCTCCCTGTAGGTCTTGTATTGTCCCTCTTGATTTATGCCTGAATAAGAGCTTGGTTTTGGTCTGGCTGGTCTACTCTGAGTACGGGTTCACTATTGGATCCGCCTGAGGGAAATACAACCTTTTGGGAGCTGCCACACATCTTGCCCCTGGGGTCTGAGAAAACCTCCATTTCAAAACCGCAGGTTTTCTCTTCCGTGGCTCAGAAACTGACTGTCTCCAGAGGCTCACTCCGGAGATCATTAGAAGCATTGGGAATGCTGATAGTGACTTAATGGGTTCAGGCATAGGTATATATTGTCGTGAGAGCTGTAAATAAATGTGTTGAGAAGATGGCTTCTCTCTCGACTGGTGTAGCAAGGGGTGGCACTTGCTGCCAGTTTTTGTGGGTTTATTGTGGCCTCTGTGGTATTTTGAACTTATTCTCAAGCTTGGGATTCTCTACATATGATTTATTGAAGAGCTGAGCTTTCTTTGTTTTTAAAGAGAGTCTCTTGCCCCTCTGTAGTAGAAAGCAAGTTGGCACTGCAATCTGGAAACCCGAGGCAGAGAGGGAAGATGAGCCTCAGATTTATTGGTTTTGATGAAAGCCTTTTCGTAAGCTGGTCTCAAGGTTCTTAGGTCCTCTCTTGTCAGTCCTGAATTCTTGTCCTCGTTTAATGAACATTTGCTCACAGCCACACAGCTTTGCTTTCTTGCTTCTCTTATCAGTGATGGTCATTAACTTAATTTATCCTATGTTCACCCAGTTTACAGTCATTCAAGGTAACTGTGAAGAGTGGAAGCACAGAAAGGCTTAAATGAAGCCTGTGTTTAAAGCAGAGAAAAGTAGCTGTGGAAAGACAGCTTCAGGGATTCAGTCCAAACGTCCAGCTCAACAGAAATCTTTTAATCGCAGATCAGACCCTGAACATATATGTCTTGTTTTCTTTCTTTCAGTCTGAAACTTGATATAGGACTTTGACATTAATATATTTTGGGACATAAACAGCAGGTTCCTAGTACAAGGCAGTTATTCCTGCACTGCCTAAGTAGTGGAGGAGCTGCTTATCGCTTACATCCTCTGCCAGTGCTTTGGCTGAGAGAGTACAGAGGAGCTGAAGAGGCAAAGGAGGGTGGAATCTGAACAGAAACTTGCTCCAATTAGCAGGAGGAATCTCATCAGCCTGAGCTGGGCACTGAGCACGTGTGAGGTTAGCTCCAGTCTTGCCTTTCCCGTCAAACAGTTACATAATAAGTATGCAAGAAAATAACTTTGCTTGGCAGAACACAGTGTATGGAAAATGAACTCATTTCTCATGATGATTTAGGTGTCGCTGAGATTATGATGTTAAGGCTTTGTTTTAAAGGGTTGCAGACTTTTAACAGATCACAAGGAACATCGTGCTTTGGGATTTAACATTTATTCATTCAGTTCATCAAGTACTGATATGCACATGGTGCTTTGTTGTAGGCATCACAGTGCTGGTAGTAGCCCGAGGTGGTGAACAAGGGATCTCTAGATAATAAAGAAAAGGTTGGCCTTGCATAGTTCTGACCCAGTCATCACGTAAAATATTTCCTTAGATCTAACTTAAGCATTCTGTACTTCGAACAAATACCTTTAGTGCTTTGCTCACCTCTCCTGCTTTTTGTTTATAAAGGGTTTTGCCAGTTGATTCTCGAAGTAGCTATGAAGTGGGTGTTTTTTCTTTCCAGTGAGTTTCAGCCACACTGGGACTGTGATAAAATCACTGTTCTGAACACTGAAGCAATCAAAATGGACATACTGCCTAATTTTAGCAGCACTTTTTGAGTTAAAATTATTAAACACCTTCCAATCCTTTGGAAACCTTAACCCAGCCTGGTTCTCCCTGTTGCAGAAATCATACAGTAACCAGAGCAGGGTTGAAGCTGAGTTCATAATGTCAAAATTTCACTAGCCCCATTCAGGTGGAGAGAAGGGGACGTGACAAATACAGTGTAATCCTATAAAAAACAATATCCATTGATTTTGTGCAAAGCATTTGACACCCTTGTCTCTAAGTTCGAGAGACATCAATTTGATAGGTGGAGCACTCAGTGGATAAAGAACTGACTGGATGGCCACATGCAAAGACTTGTGGTCAATGGCTCAATGTCCCCTTGGAGACCAGTAACGAGTGATGTCCCTCAGGGATCAGTGTTGGGACCGGTCTTGTTCAGCATCTTTGTTGGTGACATGGACAGTGGGGTTGAGTGCGCCCTCAGCAAGTTTGCCAATGACACCAAGCTGTGTGT
>JASSUY010015179.1:0-32053 GCA_032466535.1 Forpus xanthops
GGGTCTCTTCGTGAAGGGCTGTAGTGATAGGACAAGGGGTGATGGTTTCAAACTTAAAGAGGGGAACTTTAGATTGGGTATAAGGAAGAAATTCTTTACTGTGAGGGTGGTGAGGCACTGGAATGTGTTGCCCAGGGAAGTTTTGAATGCTCCATTGCTGGCAGTGCTCAAGGCCGGGTTGGAAATTGCCTTGGGTAGCATGGTTTAGTGGGAAGTGTCCCTGCCCATAGTAGGGTGGTTGGAACTAGATGATCTTAAGGTTCTTTCCAACCCTAACTATTCTATGATTCTATGATTCTATGATTCTATGATCTGGCAATGGGTGTCTGCAGCCTACAAAGCCAATTGTATCCTGGACTGTTTAAAAAGTAGTGTGGGCAGAATGTCTAGGGAAGTGATTCTTCGTCTGTATTCTGCCCTTGTGAAACCCCAACTGGAGTACTGAGATCAGCTCTGGGGTCATCAGTACAAGAAAAGTACGGACTTGTTAGAGCCGCTCCAGAGGAGAGCCACAAAACTGATCAGAGGGCTGGAGCACCTCTCCTAACAAGACAGGCTGAGAGATTTGGGATTGTGTTACCAGGATAAGGCTGCAGGGACACCTTATTGTGGCCTTTCAATATATAAAGGGGGCTTGTAAGAAAGATGGCTTTTTTCACCAAGGCCTGTAGTGATGGGACTGGAGTCAACAGTTTTAAACTGAGATATCAGCTTTCGATCAAGTATAAAGAAGAACTTTTTTATAATGTGGGTGGTGAGGCACAGGTTGCCCTGTGAAGCTGTGGCTGCCCCACTCCTGTTTGTGTTCCAAGTCAAGTTGGATGAGGCTTTGAGCAAGCTAACCTACTGGAAGGTGTTCCTGCCCATGGCAGGGATTTGGAACTAGATGAGCTTTAAAAGTCACAAACCATTCCATGATCTTCTAAGCAACAGCTTCAGGAAATTCTGTGTATCTCAGATACTAATGGATGAGATGAACTACATTCTGCAATGTCTACCAGAGGGCATATCATCTGAGCGGTACAGCTGTCCCTTAACTGTCCCTCTCAGGTGCTTTGTTCTCTTCATTGAGTATAAACGGAGCCTGATAATCTTTTGTCTGATTGCATTGCTTGTAGACAGGGCAAGTTATGTGATAGGACCACCACCCCATCGTAAATTTCGTGGAAAGTTGGTAGTCTTCCGAAAGAACACAGCAGGAGGTGGGCAAGTTTCAGTTGTGATCTGATCTGTACTCACATAGCCACTGAGAGCTGTGGTGAGTGCAGTTGGATTCACTGTCAGATGAAAAAGCTGTTGCATTGCCAGGCAGAGGGCAGCAAAACTTGAGAGCCCTCCTAGGAGGGTGTCTGAGCATCTCTGCTAGTGCAGACATCACAGCAATTGGAGCAGCAGGTCCATGACAGACAATGTACAGGTGTCAAAGGAAGTTGGAAAGTGTCAGAAATGAACAAGTTATTGGAGGTAGGTGATGCTGGAGTGGAAAGAGGTTACTACGGCTGCAGTTTATGAGTTTATGAACGTTTCCTGAAAGGGGATCATACTGCACCTTGGAAACGTTAGAGGTTTTGTCCTTCAGTGAATATAACTAATAACGTAAGTAAGGAGAGGAAAATTACACTAGTGCTAGCCTTTGGCAGAGAGATCATCACCCAAAATTTCCTGTGTTGTCACCAACCCCTGTGTTGGATTCATTCATGCTTAGGTAATTATCTAAAACAGATGGCATGAGATGCCCCTGCAAATGACCTTTCACTGATATAAGCAGGAAACCTGTCTTAACTCAGAGGCTTATTTTATAAATGGCCATGGGTAAGGGAGATTAATTATAGCCTCAGCACTCAATTTAAGTTAATCACCTAGGCTCTGCGTGTCAGCTCTGTGAAGACATGCAGAGCATTCGCCCCATCTTTGGGTAGTGGTTTACAATTGCTGGGACAAACCATCCTCCAAAGTGGCAGTTTCTCTACACTGATGACAGAGAATGTGGAACGAGAAAGCTCTTCAGAAAGGTGTTTCAGTGACTTTCCAAAGAATTCAGGCAGGATGAGCATGGGCCTTTAACTGTTTGCAACAGAGGACCAGAGATTTTCAAGAGCTGCAGTTGCATCCTGCCTTTATCACTGACTGTGGAATGATCAATATATCTCCCTCACATCTGCGTATATGGTGCAGTGTTCCTGATGCTAACAACTGCTACAGGTGCACTTAGTTGGGGTTTACCTCACCTAATATTTACCATTTAAAACATAAATGTTGAGTCCCATCTGGACTGCATGTGTAGGACATAAAGTAGAATAAGTCATCTTCTTCCCTTATGGTGGAAATGAGGCACTGGCACAGGTTTCCCAAAGAAGCTGTGGCTGCCTCATCCCTGGAAGTATTCAAGGCCAGGTTGGACAGGTCTTGGGAGCAAACTGGTCAAGTAGAAGGTGCCCTTGCTCATGGCCGGGGGTTAGAATTTGATGGTCTTTAAGGTCTTTTCCAGTCTAACCAGTTCTATGATTCTATGATCTCTCAAAGTACCCGTTTCTGTCTGTGACTCTTTTCTCCCTAGTTTGAATGAAACTTACCTGTAAACAAGTGAACTCTCTGCCTTCTAAGATTAGCATGTCTGTCAGATAGAGGTAGAGCTCTCAAAGGCATTGTCATATGCCTTAGATACGCACTTTTGGTTTCAGTAGTGAACGCTGGAGCACTGAAACCAAGGATGATCTAAATTTGTTTTCTTTTCTCTCCTGAATTAACATTCACCGGGCATGGTAACAGTAAGGCAGAGGTGGTTTTTACACTGATGCTAAATAAATGTAAATAACATAGGTTGACCAAATACAGCCGACAGCTTTGGACATTATGAATTTTCTCCTATAAAATTCAAGGCTATCAGGAATACATTTTTTATTTAAGAGAAACATGTTTATTAGAATAAGTGAGAGCTTTAAATCTGACCAATATACCTTTGAAGCTACCAGCCCCCTTTTTATTCTGTGAATTTAAACTCCCTAAAGTGTGGCATGGCTTTATATTTCACAGCATCCATAACATGGATTTATCAAAGGTCACTATGGCAACACCCAGGCAGTTCAAGACAAATACGCATATGAACATAGAAACAGGACAAAACAAACTGAAATCGCCCTGTTCCCACCCAGACTTCCCCCCCGTCCCTTCAACTCCAAATTTAGATGAATGCTATTATTAATACTCCAGCCGATATTACCTCAGCAGTGATTGAAAAGCAGTAGAGGGTTCACACTGCAAGTATGGAGAGGAATATCAGTGTTGTATAGGCACATTGCACGCACAGGATCACCAGGGCTATGGGTAATTCTACAGAATAATTGTATTGGCATGTGCAAATTCTGGGAATCAGAACCTCCTAATATTTGTTTTGGCCATGTTTCCATGGCAATAAGTGCACCTACTCTTAATTCTCTGTATATTACTAGTCTTTAATCCTAGCATTTGGGAGAGGGTATTATTCACATTCACTTTGGAATTCAAGGCATTTTAGAGGTAATCCTGAACTTACTAACAGTAAATATATAAACATAAGTATAAACACACAAATATAAACATAGGTATAAATACAGGCACAAATATTTGTATAAATATAGGTATGAATATAAATGTAAGAATAAAAAAAAGAGACATTCAATAGAGAATGACAAATCTTTACACTGACAATGAGATACATTTTCAGAAGTGATTGACAACTTTGAGGTATACCGATCCTCTTTTATTAATAGCATATGAAGTTGTTCTTTCAACTGAATTTGTAAAATACTTTTTTGCTTTATTGTGATAATTTTGGAAAAAGGGACATTTTAGCTTTTTTGTTCCTTGGAAAGAAGGAAAATTGTACAGAGAGTGAAGAATTTCAGAATATTTTTCTGCTTTATTGTTCATATATATATTCAGACATTGTTAGATATTGCACCCACAGACCAAATCTATATGAAAAAGTATCAATGGGTAAGCAGTTGCAAAGTGAGCTAGGTAATTAAGATAAGATGAAATAAAAGTTGCTTGTGAAACCTTTACCTTTCTCCCCTTTATTACGTGTTATCATGCAACTTGTTGATGTGGTAGCCTGTTGTATTTAAAGGCGTACCTCCCATGGATTCAAATTAATGTGAAAAGTGTCTGGCTATTCTGGTGTCCAGGCTGAGCTCTGAGTGCCTGCTTTGCGAAAGTTTAAGTATTTAATACTTCATTAATCTCATCTACTTTATCTGCCTAGAGGTAATTTCTTTCTCTGAGCTACTCATTTTCTCATAGTGGGGACAAACAAGTATATTCAGAGGTGCTTGATCTATATTAGGATAAGACGCATTACCCTCCAGAGGGACTAAGGCAGGTAGATAAATCTGCATAATTTATTTATTTGAAGAAGGTTTCCTTGACTTCAGTTGCAGTTAGGCATGCTCAATTCTTAATTAAGGTGCTGTGAACTAAGGATGTCACAGACTTGAGGGAGACCATCTAAAACATGTCTGTGCTCCTTCTGCATGCTACACATCTAAAATTCAAATCACAGTGCGCACAAAAAATTCATGAGTAACGACTTGTGTGAAGTTTGTACAAACCAACTTTGCCTGAGTCACCCCGAAGCTGCATGAAGATGTAGAATATAATCATTACAGTAGGGCTTAATTTATGGAAATGCCTCTCAAATTCTGCAACAAATGAAGCAAAGGCCACAAAGCTGGCAATCTCATGTACTAATTGCCCCCTTTCAGATGTAGACCTTGTATGTATTGTTCTCACTGAGGGAAAAAACAGTGCTATGTCATGCAATAAAAGACTGCATCAGGTATACTTTTGAAAGGGCTGATACAGGAATGTTTTAGAGTGTCTTAATTTTGGCACTTTCTAACACTGAAGAATTTGATTTTCAACCATAAATTTGCCCTTTTAGCTTCCCCAATGAAATTTGATATTAATTATTAAATAAAGGGTGAAATAAATAGTAAATTTTAGCATGTTCCCTCATATAGGTACCCACACAGATCTTCCTGTGATTTGCAATATGACAGAGGAATTCTTAGAGTGCAGCTCTCATTCGTATTTCAGGTAGGGTAACCCTTTCTCAACAGATTATAAAGGTACCGAAAGTACAGAGGACATTTTTTCAGCAGGTGAAGATTATCCTACTTGTCCTTCTGCCCATAGATAGTCCTTATCCCTGTCTCTCTACCTGTTATTTCCAGGGTTTTGTCATTAATGCTTTGTCCTGGTGTTTATAGTAGCCAGTCACAAGGGAAAGGAAGAAAAAAGGCAAGAAATTCAGAATAGTTAGTATCAAGTGCTGAATGGTAGATATAGCAAACTTTTTAAAAAATTTAAAATTGCCTTAACAGACAATATTGCAAGCCTGCCCTATAGATCTATATAATGTTATGTTTTTTTAACTTTTCTGCTCTCGTATCAGCCCATTCCAGAGCAATAGTGTGCTTCGGTACACACATGCAACACCTTCAGAATTTCCTTAGCCACTGTGAAATGCATGAAAATACATTCAGGGCTGTAGACTAACTTATTTGAGAACCCATGAAAAACATGAGGTGATGAAGTTACTTGGAAAAAAGTGGGGTATAATTTTGCTTAAGAAAAAGAAGAAAATAAAAATTCTCAAGCTCTTTTCCTGGAAGCTAATTTTATTTCATTCCCTGCAAGAGCACCATCAGCAAATCATTGTTAACAATGTATTGAAAGTTAAACAAAATAATAAAGTGGTGGTAAAGAAATCCAGGGATAAGTTCTACCTCAGTGGAAAAGAGAGTGAAGCGGATATTAATATTTAATGTGGTAGAGGTGACAAGTGAAATGAGTACCCATTTCCCCTCTCCTTGGTATTGTGTACAAAGATATGCACCTCCTCATTCACATGTGCACATTCATGCCTACATTAAGCATGGATGGGGAAAGCTTTTCCTCTTATAGGTTCTGACTTGCACTAAAGACCTCTTTTAGCAAGCACATAAAAGCATGGTTACCCTTTTGCAGGCACTTAAATACCAGTTTTCTGGGAGTTTTACACATATATAATCACACAGTTATGCAGTTGATTAATTTGGTGGTTAGGCTCATGCCTCACAAGGCTTTCTGTGATCAAACCACTTGAGAATGGGACTAGTTTTGAGGACATGAAATCATTAGGATTAATTTTGAGGCATCTTAACAGACTGATATTACTCATAGGGAATCATGAATGCTTTTTCTGATTGGATTAAACACAACAACATGAAATGGTTGTACACATAGATATAAAGATATATAATTAAACCACTACAAATGAAATTGTTGGTCTTGTTAAAACATGTAGAGGTCATAGAGGTCATAGGGCCTGTATCAATAAAACATATTAAACCTTGATGTACCTTAGTTAACTCAAGTTTTACTTGGGAGAAAAGAATGTCAGTGTGTGAATGTCTCAGACAACTACTGGAATTTAGTGTTGGCCACTGGATTTGATGAACAAGAAGTGAACCAAATGCACAGAGCTCAGAGGAGAGCAGCAAGAAAGATTAGAAGTCTATCTAACATGGCCCATAAGGGAAGAGTGAGGTATTTACATCTACATATTACAGAAGAAGGAATGTATGTGTATATCCTTGTGTATAATACATATATATACAACACAGACCAACTAAAAATTTGGGGATTTTTTCTTCCATGATCTATCATTCATCTTATTACCAGAAGAATCCAATTTCACATTTTTTTCAAGGTTGATGGAATAGTAAATGTTCTTGTATTTGCTATTATGTATGGCTCCAAAATATGCCATGATTTCAACAAAAGACCGCAGAGCTTTTTTCCCCTAAGAAGGACAGGTTGATATTCATGCTTAGGGAGTAGGGACCCAGACAGGAGATGTGTAGGTGTATTCTATGACTTCAGTAATTTTATCTAAGTTCATCCAGTCTCTTAGTCAACTCATCTGATTTCTTTCTGCTTCTTTTCTTATTTCTTAGATAAAGACAGTATTCCTTTCTTCTGTGACTGATTTGTTTTCATATAGAAGGATTTATGGAATGAGACGGCTTTTCCCATGCACTTACAGAGCACTTTGTGAAGTGACTTGAGGTTGTAGAGTAGTACACTAATACGCACGTGTGTTTGATTGCTCCCCAGAAGGAATCAGTACTGCTCCATCTATCTGCTTAGAATATAATAGGCTTAATGGATTCTTAATGTCCTCTAATCTCAGAAGGTAGAAAGTACCAAATTCTCCATTTTAAGTTCTTCAGGACATTGTATTCATAATATTCCAGGTTTAATAACTGCACAGGATTTATTAATATATTTATGTGTTTTATACCTCTTCTCAATAAATTTGAGCATTGGAGTTGACTGCTGGTTGCTTTCTTGACAAAACTAATGATGGGAGGAGTTTGGCTTCAGGATTGGGTTATAAAAGTTTTACTATATTATAAATCCAGAACCTCTTGACAGCTGGCAGCATGGATTTTACCCTCTGACAAGGTATTGGCTTCCTGGTATGCTGAAGCTGTTTAAATTATTTTCATATTATGCTAAACAAGTCTTAGTGAGCTTGTGGTGACTGGATGTTTCAGCAGTGCCCTAAACTTGGACACCTGATAAGCAGCTACGTAATATGAGAAACTATGGAGCACTTTTGATCAGTACAAGAAAAATGACTGCTACAGGAGTTAAGAAGTCCTCAAAATACCCACTTTTTCGTTATTACTCATAGCATCATAGAATGGTTAGGTTTGAAAGGACATTAAATCTCATCTAGTTCCAGCCTCCTGCCATGGGCAAGGACACCTTCCACTAGACCAGGTTGCTCCAAGTCCCATCCAACCTGGTCTTGAATATTGCCAGAGATGGGACAGCCATAGTTTCTCTGGGTGACACTGTGCCAGAGCCTCACCACCCTCATAGAAAAGTATTTACTCCTTACATCTAGTTCCTTATATGTAGTCTGAATTTATCCTTTGTCAGTTTAAAGACATTCCCCCTTGTCTTATCCTTTGTCAAAACCATCTCTCCAGCTTTCTTATAGGCTGCTTTAGGTACTGGAAGTCTGTTATAAAGTCTTATCTTAAGCCTTCTCTTCTCCAGGCTGAACAACTCCTACTCTCTCAGCCTGCCAACATAGAAGAGGTGTTCCAGCTGTCAGAGCACCTTCACAAACTCCTCTGGACTCACTCTAACAGCTCCACATCCTTCTTGTGTTGGGCAGCCCAGAGCTGGACACGGGACTGCAGAGGAGGTCTCACAAGAGTGGAGGAGAGGTGGGAAATCCCCTACCTCAACCTGCTGGCCACGCTGCTGGTGATGCAGCCCAGGACACAGTTGGTTTCTGGGTTGCAAGCACACATTGCTGAGTCAGGGTGAGCTTCTTGTCAATCAGCACCCCCAAGTCCTTCTCCTCAGGGCTGCTCACAATCCAGTCTGCCCCAGTCTTTACCTTGCTTGTGATTGACTACCCTGAGCCATGCAGGACCTTTCATGTGGCCTTGTTGATCTTTGCATGAGCCCACCTCTCCAACCTGTCCAGGTCCCTCTGGATTGCATTGCCTTCCCTCCACGTGTGTCAACTGCACCACACAGCTTGTTGTTGTCGGCACTGATTTAGTGAGAGGATGCCCACAAAAGACAATGGTTACACAATTTTATGTGTACCTTGTAACATATTGCATATTTGTCTTACACTCTGACCTGGTTAGTATCACATCTGTGATTCCTGAACATGATTACTGACTAAACAGTGATGTCTGCTGTAAAATAAATGTTTCAGTAAGAGCTAGTCACCCAAGCATATGTGGTCTTCACTGAGAATCTAGCTAACATAGCCAATATAATTTAAGAAGTAACTTGCTCCATCTTAAAGTCTTTGCTCAACAGGGGTCAGATGAATCAATTCTTAAAATGCTTATTTCTCTGTATTCAAATGAGAGCATAAGTTACGAATTGAGATGATGACACCTAAGGTCTAAGGATGAAACACACTCTGATGAAGCTTATCATTCCTGTGAGCTGAGCTATGAAGCCAGCAGTCTTTCCTGCTTTCCTGAAGTCTCACTAGCTCTCTTTCTGTCTCTTCCACTGGTGCAATGATGCACCATCAGACACTCTACTTTCTCCTAAGGGGAGCTATGGGCTTTTCATCAGGCAGGATAAATCTCATTATTGTTCCTCCCTAACACACAAGGCCAGGGGGATATTATTAATTACTCTATCTGTATAATGACAGTACTAGGATCACTTGTATTTGGTGAGGACTTCTATATAAGAATCCTGTCAAGCCTGTTTCTGCTTTGAAGAGGTAACATACTTTTTTCCTCATTAAGTTCTGATAAACAAAGCCTATAGAAGATAACAGAGGTGTGAGACATGCATATGACCAAGCCTACAATTTTTTACCAGCCCATCAGAATCTGCTTCATTATATATTTTAACTGCTGTTTTTTTTTGGTTTTTCTTCTTCTTCTCTTGCTCCCCAAACCATTCTGCTTCCTGCCTTAATGAAATGATTTGAGGTTCTGCATAGACTCTTCATCAGAGAAGACACACTTTGAGAGAAAGATCATTGCAATTGGAAATTAATATGGCTTTCAGGAGCCAATTGCCACAAACTGAATTGAGCCAGAGATAACAAGCTGCTATTGTGAGCCATGACCGAGGATGTGTGTGGTATGTCCCTTCTCTTTCAGAGAGATCTTACAGAGACGTTGATTCACATGCTGTCTTCCTCCTTTGGCTGAGTAGAGCACCATCCTTTGGGGCTGTCAATTTACAGAGTGAAAGACAGGCATGAGATGCGCTGGTGAGAGGTTTCCAGGCAGTAGTGTAAATGAGCCAAAGAATTCAGAGCCACAGCCTCTCTCATTCCTACCCACCAGATTATAACTGCAGCCAGAAGAGAGATGCAGATGAAATGAGAGCGAGAGAATGTGGTTACTGTGCTGAGAGGTATGGTCCAAACAAGCACATTAATTTTGTTAGGGCTTGGGCCAGCACAAGAGGCCCAGAGTGGCAGAAAGGGAAGAAGATGAAGGAAAAAGAAGAGATTATGAAGGCTATTGCCTAAAGCACATTGCTTGGTTGCCTGCTTCAAGGCCACCCACATGGGGTAAGTGACACTCATGAATGACTTAGTAAAACTCATGGAGCCTGTCAAGGCAGTGAACAGGAGTTTCTCTCTTTGTCAAAGAAGGAGCCATTTGAAAATAGAGTTGTGAAAGGGAATAGGAGTGTGTGGGGGTGGTAATAGAAACAACAACGAGAAACATGAGGTTTTGAGAGCAGGGCTGAAGGTGGTCGGGGCTACCTTGCTATCAGCTGCAGGCACTAAGGCTGATGATGTTCTCCCCAGACCTGGTGGCAGATGCCAGCTTGGGGGAATGAGTCAGGCTTACCATTTTAATTCTTTGGACATAAAACTCAGCGTGAGGTATGAGGGAGAGCTGCAGTCGTGCTTGACAGAGGCCACCTAGAAAAGCCAGTGTTATTCTTAGTGGGCTGAGTTACCTCATCCTGAGCCAATAGGTGGGAAAAATCGCGGCATCTCACCCTTCACCGTGCTTTGCATCTCCAACTGGTTGCTACAGTTCATAAGAGCTACAGAAAAATATTTGAAAGCTCTCCAAGCTGAAGGAACCTCATGAGGCTTTCTGAAAGTAATAAAACTACTTCTTCCTAATCCCTGTTTTTCTTCCCAGGTTTTTTTTTTTTTTTTTAAACGGCTGGTAAGGCTAAAGACTGACAGGCAAAACCCCAGGTTCAGGTCACATCCAGTTGCTTGTGCACTAGATTTTTGACTTCCAAAACAAATGGAAAATTTAGTGTGACTACTGATGCAGTGTTGATTTTATAAGAAAGGATTTTCCCTGTTCCATTCCACAGAGTAATTTCCTTTCCAAACAAGCCCAGAATTTCAAGAGTTAGTGGTAAACTTGCCTCAGACTTAGCATAGAAAGAGGTGATCTGCATAGAGGTATTATTACCGGATTCAAACCTGGCCTTGTTTGACAATGAAAAGTCAGGGTTTTCAAATGAAGTAAAACTGCAATTGTGTTTAGGCTTAAGTGTTCATTTTCTTATTTAACTATGTACTAAAATCCCTTCAGTGCCATGTTTGAAATACACAGGTTTCTCACTGTTTAGCAATGCACTAGCTAAAATAAGAGTACTTATAGGGCCTTTCAATCAAAATAACAGAAAAAGAATAATTGTCCCCCATCTTGCACAAGTTGAGGCACAAACAAGAATGTGTTTGTCCAGGAATCATTGGTAGCTCTGGAAAGTTGTTGACCTCTTCAGGCCCCAACCAATAAGCTGCTAATGAGGTTTCCTCCCTCTAAAATATATCTGTGACTTGCAAAATATGAGTCATAACCGATAGTTCCTTTCTTGTGAATTCACCAAGACAGAATTTCTGAGAAACTCCAAAAATGCAAAGAAAGCATCAACTTTGGTTTACTTTTTTTTTCTTTCTGACTTTGCACAACCTCTGAGATTTTGATCTGACAAGTTTCACACAGCTCTAGTTAATTCTTGTTCCAGAAGAAAGCCTTCTGACTCAGTCGTATCCTAAAATTCTTCCTTATGAATGCTTCACACTACTGAGGGCCAGCAATGCAGATCCATTTGCTGATGTGATTCGACTAATCCCTCAATAATGAGGAAGTGGAACAGCTGAGATGAAAGCTGGAGCCCTGACTGTGCAAAGGTATGAACTAATAAGCAAAGCTAAGCTAATATGGGGATCTGGGCATTCCAGGAGGGAACTTGAACCAAACTGACTTTGGTGGTTTTGATCAAAATGGATGCCAAAAACGTTACTGAATGGTCCAAAAACTAAAGCAAAAAGTCAGCAGTATTACCACCTATATGTTCATTCATTATGATATTAGCCTTTCAGTGACAAACAAACAAACAAACAAACAAAACAAAATTAAACTTCCCCCAAATTTGAATGCTTGTAAGAACTTTCATTGTCACATTCACTTATTTGCAGTTGACAGCAAACATCTGTGGACTGCATTCATGTCACTGAAGAAGCGCATACATCTGTGTGCTTCTTAGGGGTATTTAAAATTGTGCAGAGAGGTGGGATCATGCAAGGAAGGAATGTAGCAAGATTAATATGGAGTGCATTTAGTCTGGGATAAACCTTATGAACAGTGAGATTTATGAGCCCATGGAACTGAATTTATAGAAAAAACTGACCTAATAACTTGAGAAATTTAAAACTATCCCAAAACCACACAGCAGAGAATATGCTGTATATCCTTGGTTAACAGATATATATCTTAGTGGCATTTTCCAGTCTCTGAAATATAAGAATAATATTTTGCTGTTTATGTTGCTGTGAGGCTAAGGATGATGTTGTCCTCATGGAATAAAAAACAAACTTGACCCTAAGGAATTTCCTTTTTCAGTCATCAATTAAATACATTTTTAAACCATGAATTTTCCTTTTTGTAGTATGCCTAACTCTATCCCTATTAAACAAGTATGCAGACACAAAAAGGATTTTATGAGAATTTAATGCTTGGTGGTTTGGTGGATAAGAGCTTAAAAAAAAGGGTTACTCTTAGATTAGTAAGGTTAGGAGAATGGAAAACCAAGATGCAGAGAGTTTAAAGTATTGATGTCAGAGATGGAAGCAATGACACAAGGGGAACAAACAGAATTTGCTGCAAAGCCGATTCCACAATTGTTTAACAGTAAAAAAGACAGCTTGAAACAAGTTTAAACAGTTTACTATCAGTTAGATAGAAAGTCTTGACATGTCGTCTTGTGATACAGTATTTCTTTTTTGTACAGAGAGACAGATACATGGAAAATTCCATTGGTTAAGATTCTAATTTTCTTCTCAGAGTGAATTACTAGTTGTAGATCGCTTTTGCTGTGACAGCTAACTAGCTACCCCACTGCTTCTCCCAGGAATATAAATTAAAGTACTAAACTGCATTATACTGGATATGTGAAGGATACCTGATTCAGCTATCTGTGACAGGTATTTAATGCCATTTAAAATGACTCAGAGTATCCTCTCTGGCTTCCAACTGTTGGCCTGCACGAACAAAAGGCTGGAGTCAAATCTACCAGGTGAAAGAAGTATTCAAAATACATTCCATGTTGCATGGGATCCCAGACACTAATGTGTGGATGACTGAAGCAAGCCCACATCATTCTCCCTGAGTAAGCTGTATGGCATAAAATCTTGAAACTAATCCAATGATAGGTTATGATGCTGAGATGGTGATGATGGAGGAGGGTGTGGAAGATGAAGAAATAACTAGCCGGAAAATTCTGAGGGGGAATTAACAAACACATTTCTGGAAAGTTAGGTGGGAAAAGAACTGGGGAAAGGTGGCAATACAAGACGCAAGGAATGACAACTCTCAATTATAATGAGGGGACACAAGCACTGCACAGAAATCATTTGGATATTCCAAGTTGATAAAGCGAGATTGTGTCACATTACAGTCATCTTCTGCTGCCCCTGCATTTCAAAATGAGCTATTCTGAGCTCATCCCAGATAAAATAAGTTTTTGGTATGAGTTCCAAGACCTTGATTCCACTGCAGACTGACACTTGGAGGCACCCACCAAGAAAGAAAGCAACATCACCAAGCACTGCCAGCTGGGTGCTATCAGAGACAGTGAAAACCTTCGTGCAGACTTAGGAGGAACAGCAGCCCTATCTTAGGCCGAAAGAAAAACCTTTTCTCTCAATTAATATCCTTCACTGACATTATTAATCAGACTGACACTGAGCTGTGCATATGAGGAGAGGACAGAGAGCAAACTGCTTTTACGCCAATAAAAATTAGAAAGATCTCCTGAAGAAGTTCTCATCAGGTATGTCCGCAGACATTCCAAGTCTCCAATAAAGTGTATGAGCTTTGTTCAAGTAGTTCCTGTTTCAAATTCCCCCACAATTTCACCTGTATCCTTTGCATTTACATTTGCTAAGGTCTTCCAGGACTCTTGGTCACAGCTGATCAGGTTGCTCTGAGTTTTGCCAGCCGTCACTGCCTGGGTATTTGGAGTCAGGCTACGTTTTTTCTAGGGCTCTGGAAAGAACAGTTTCCTTTGGGAAAGTGCACTCCCCAGCTGCCATGAACAATGAATAATGAATTAACAGTCTCCACCAAGGGACCCAGAGAGAGCCTGTCTTCATCATGTGGTATGATGATCTCAGAGATAGCTTTAAAAGTTAAAACCCTAAGGAACAGGTCAGTTTCCCCAGGAATGCACAGAAAGGCGTGATGAAAGTGTGTAGGTGTAGCTAGAGAGTGGTGGTTGCCCTTCCAGGAGAATTTTGGAAGAGAATACTAGGGCTTCCTGCCTAAGCTGTGATTCATAGAATCACAGATTCTAGATACAGTCCTGAGTGTCTTCTAACATATCATGAGGATCAGCAATGCAGATGACAGGCTGGTATCATAGAATTAGAGAATGGTTTGGGTTGGAAGGGACCTTAAGGACCATCCAGTTCCAATTCCCCTGCCATGGACAGGGTTGCCTTCCACTAGACCAGGTTGGTCCAAAACCCATCCAACCAGGCCTTGAGCATTGCCAGGGATGGGCAGCCGCAACTTCTCTAGGCAGCCTGTGCCAGTGCATCATAATCCTCACAGGGAAAAACTTCTTCCTAATATCTAATTTAAATCACTATTCTGTCAGTTTAAAGACATTTCCCCTTGTCCTGTGCCTACATGCTCTTGTAAAAAGTCCTTCTCCAGCTTTCTTGTCTATCCCATTCGGTACTGGAATGCTTTTCTAAAATCTCCATTAGAGATGTAGTCCTGCAGCTTTACAGCTCTTAAGTAACACTACTCAAATGGAAAAGCATGCCAACATATCACAGTTACGATGGATACACTACTACAGTGCACAGCCTTTAACCATTGGATATGTTAAAAATTTTCCGAAGTATTTAGGCTAGCTAAAACTGGCTTGCAATTTCATCTACCAAGAGTATAATCAAAATATTTCAGTAGCATTTGTATTTCCCCATAGAAAACCGCAATTTCACAGAAATTGTATTAAACTTTAAAAATCTAGACCAGCTGTCCTGGAAATTACTGTATGTTTATTTTAAATACACTAACCTTCATTACTATCTTCATATATTAGTGACTGACATGGTTTTTAATGCTATGAGTAGATAAAATTCACCTTTTGAGAATTCCTGCAAAAGAGAAAGCTATGGATAAATAAGTGATCCTGTACAGAAACAAGGAAAGAAAACAGATTGAAACTATTTATTACCAGGAAAAACTGAAATACAGAATGAGAAATAGCAAAGCAATAGCAATATTGCTATAAGATGATCAGTGAGCATGAATGAGCACAATTTGGAAGCCTGCAATATTGCCTCAACTTACATCAGCTGCACAATCTTGGGCTGTTTTTTTTTCAGTTTTCAGGGTAATGTGGCATAGAGACTACACACATTGTACTGTATATTCTAGTGAATGATTAATTTTTTAAGTTTAGTTGGCTTCCTGTAAACTGGTATTTTCCAACCGTAAAATCTTTCCCAGACATATTCAAGGGATTTGTTTCCCTCAAGCTATCAGGGTACAAGATGATGGAATGAAGCCTTAACATATTTCGTTATCCTTTGTTTTTTATACAACAATTGCCCTCATTCTGCACTTGAGCAGTAAAATGCAGATGCTGAATGGGAGCAAATGAAAAAGCTGTGCTACTTTTCAGTTTTGGGTTATTACTGTGGGCTTTTCTGAAAGCTGAGTTGCCACTGAAATTAACCTGGTTTCTGTAATATTTAGGCCAAATAGACTCTCAAGACAGATATGTCTCCACATCCATGACCCAGACATAAGTTCTCAGGAGCTGGATTAGCAAGGTGGTCCCTGTCTCCAGTTTGGGGCAAGAGAAAATAAAGAGTGAAAGAAATTGAGAGCAAAACCCACTATAAATTTTATTTTTTTCTCAAAAAAACCCACACTTCAGACACAAAATAACAACAAAATCCAATTGTTATCTAACTTTCAGAAACATGATTTTCTAAGACACTGCCCATGGAAAAGAGCCTTTGGCTGTCTTTTTTGCTGTTGTTTTTTCCTTAGCATGTCTTGAATCATTGCAACATAAACACAGATCCTGTAGTCACAGAACTAACATTCCCTTCCTCACCTGTAAGCAATAAATCCTTGGAAGGGAAGGGAACTGATAAGCAAAACTCACTTAGCTGGTGCATACAGTGGGTCTTTTGCACAGAAAGAATAAAAGCACTTTGTGTATGTATAGAGTTTTATAGAATTTTATTTTCCATTTTCTACCTCACAGTTTGAGATCAAGACTCTCCCATACTTCTTTGAACTTAGCATGATGCATTTCCTTACAAATAACTGCACTTTTTGGCCCTGTGGATTCAAATGCCATGTGCATGACATTTTATAAATGTCTCTGTGTTCCGTAACTCATGTGCTCTCAGTCATGTTCTCTCTGTCCTACTGTATGTCCAAAGACAGCTCAACCAAGTTAGTTAGGCAAAGGTGGAGACCAGGGAGCTCAGAAGGAGGTGGTGATAAGCTCACAAAGTATGCTGATGTTAGTCTAGCCACAGAGCAACAAACACATGTGGCAGATGGTTAAACTAAGAAGGTCATTTTTATAGAGACTATGGATAGTTCTTGTTCTCCTTTATAGATGGTTTTTAACATTTGTATAGGGAAAGAAATTAACTGATTTACTGTATTTGGAGACCACGTATCCTGATAATTTCACACAGAGTTCTCAGATGCATTATGTGTCTCAAATGGCTGTGAACATGTATGCTCTGACACTGTAGTAGTTGCTGAAACTTCTATATTATCACCGAAGATCTAGCTGATACTGTCAAAAAGTCTAGACATTTTCTCAAAGCTTCTGTCCACAAGAGTGCAAGGCCACTAAACCTCCTGTGTCATAACTACCATCATATTTACATGCGCCTTGGATGTCACCTGAAAGAGCACTGGATGTCTCTATTTAGGTAAATCTTATTCAAAGTTTCTGAGTCTTCAGTATAGTCAGTGTAAATACGCCAGTGGGTATATACTGATGGAGTCTAGAGAGATGTTTCCCTGTAGGGGGGCTCAATTAATTTTCCTACAGTAGAAGCACCTGTGGCCATTCAAGATGCCCTAGTATAGCTGGGAGATCTGAATCAAATTGTCAGATGTGTCACAGGAGCTGTAGGAAACCTGTGCCTTTCAGAATTCTTGCCAAACTCCATATGTCAACTCAAAGGGAAGATAGCTGTGAAAGGGCAACTGGAAGAACCTCCAGATAAGTGTTACAAAATTAACTGAAGAATTCTCTAGACTATACCTGCTTGCAGACACCCACACTTTCATATCTCAACCTGCAACCTGAATCTAATTCAAGTCCAGTTTGGACAGGGCTTTGAGCAACCTGGTCTAGTGGGAGGTGTCTCTGCCTATTGCAGGGGGTAGGAACTGGATGACCTCTAAGGTCCATTCAAACCCAGACCATGCTGGGATTCTGATAGCAGCCTGTTACCTGTGTTGCTGATCTTCATGATATATTGGAAAACACACAGGGCTGTCTTTTGGAAAACTTAATAGAATTTAAGTGTCCAATATGTAAAGGCGAGATGTCCCTACAAAAGTTCTAAGTCTTAGCTGTATGTGAAATTTAAGCATTTTGCAGTCCTGAGAGATAATTCTATCACTGGAAATTCTTCAAGAGCTCTCTATACTTTTTTATTGAGATATTTTGACACAAAAGCACACTTTGAAATGTTAGAATTTTCTGCTGGATGGACATTTGAATTTTTTTTTCAGCTACACTGTTGCTCCTTTTTTGGTCGTCACTTTTGAGAAATTTTGGGTTTTGCTTTTTTCCAAAGTTATCTAGAAAAGTTCACAAGTTCCATGTAATCACCAAGATATAAGGCTTTAAAAAACAGATACCAAGCATTTTAAGACATGTCATAAAATTTCCAGGTTTGGCAATACAGGCAATGTCATAATTTCCTTATGGCTCATTTTTAACCTTTTCTTTCAGTCACAATAAATGTTACTGCATTTTTTCTTGTCTGGTTTTATGTTATAGGAATAATCTGAGTAGACCAGTCTTTGTGGACTCAATTGATTAATCTGGCTAAATTCTTTCACCTTGGGGACTGACTCATCCTGTTTTTTCCCGACTTCTGTAATGCCTGTTTCTTGACATTTAGCTCTCCTGTGTCATAGCAGCCTGGATTCATATTTAGCGATCCTTTTCACTCCTTTCACATTTGTTGTGGCTCCCCTGGGCACAGCAAATCTCAAATTCGAAGTAATTATGGAACAAAACACATATGGTCCCTGTGTAGTTCTTTAAATTAGGTCAGTATTTTAATAGTAATGGAATTTTAATTACGTTTTTAAGGCCTAAGACTGCATCTGACAATTTACTGCTCTAAAACTCCTCAAATGCTAAACCATATACACGCGCTGCTCCTGGATTCATGTCACTTAAGTCATGCTTCTAAAATTTAGGGAATATATTTAATTAATAATTACTCTAGGCTAATGAGTTCTGGATAAAGATTAATACCTTCAGAAGATAACTTCTCATGTTTCAAGATAGGTAATTAAGGCAGCTCAGTCTGAGACCTTTAATATGATAAAATTATGTAAAGCAAAGTATCGCTTATGTATCTAATCTTAGCAACACAGTACAATGTCTCACTAATCTCAGTCTTTATAGCCAAGAAAAACAAAGAACAGATTTCTGAAAGAAGCCAGTAACACTTTGGAATAGACCAGAAGTTCCTGAGACTCATCACTGCAATTACATTTCCATATATGTGTGTACTGAGCTGAATGGCTTATAGTATTTTTCCTTCTTTAAGAATAAAAGCTCAAGTATGTAATATATAGTACTTATCTGATTTAAGTTTGGACAACAACATAAGAAAGAAGTGAACCTGCTGGAGTGAGTCTAGAGGTGGGACACAGTGATCAAAGGGCTGGATCGCTTCTGCTGTGAAGACAGGATATGAGAGTTGAGATCATTTAGCCTGGAGAAGAGAATCTTAGAATTAGCTAGGTTGGAAAAGACTGTTAAGATTACTAAATCTAACTGTTACCCCAGGACTGCCAAATCCACCACTAAACCTTGTCACTAAGAGCCTCATCTACACGATTTTTGAACACTTCCAGGGACAGTGATTCCACCACTTTCCTGGAAAGCCTGCTCCAGTACCTGATCACCCTCTCAGTGAAGAAATTTTTCCTAATATCCGGTCTACACCTCAACTGGAGCAGGGTGAGATTGTTACCTATTGACTTATCTCTTGTTACTTGGGAAAATAGGCTAGCCACCTCCTTTGCTCCATCTTCCTTTTAGGCTAGAATGCTGCTGGCTGCCTTGGCTGCCTGGGCACAAGCTGACTCATGTTCAGCCAGCCATCAAGCAGCACCCCCAGGTCGCTTTCTGACAAGCAGCTTTCCAGCCACTCCTGTAGCATTCCATGGGGTTGTTCTGGCCCAAGTGCTCAACTCAGCACTTTGCCTTGTGCCATGGGTTCAGCAGCAGCAGTCATTATTCTCATTTTCGTAGTAGCTGGTGCAGCACTGTGTTTTTGGTTTTTGGCTTGGGAACAGTGCTTGCTAACACCAGTGTTTATAGTTATGGCTTAGAATGTTTAGGCTGGTCAAGGACTTTATGAGTTTCATGCTCTGCCAGGGAGGAGGGGAGCTGGGAGGAAGCTGGGAGGAAGCAGAGACAGGGCACCTGACCCAAACTGACCAAAGAGATATTCCATACCACAGCACGTCATGTCCAGGATGTAGAAACGGAGAGCAGAGACCCGGAAGGGTGGGGGGTGCACTGCGTGGTTGGGCTTGATATCAGGTGAAGATTTGTTGTATTCTCTTTCCTTGTATTTCTCTTGTATTATTATTGTTGGTAGTAGTAGTGATTTGTGCTATACTTTAGTTACTAAATTGTTCTTATCTCAACCTGTGGGAGTTGCATTCTTTTGATTCTCCTCCCCATCCCCCCAGGACTGAGGAAGAAGGAGGGGGGAGTGAGTGAGAGAGCAAAACTGCATGGCGTGGGGGCCTTAAACCACGACACCTTGTTGACCCTCTTATCATTGGGCACAGATCATCTATCCAGCCTGTCCAGATATCTCTGCAGAGCCTTCCCACCTTCCAGCAGATCAACACTCCCACCCAACTTGGTGCTGTCTGCAAATTTACTGAGGGTGCACTCAATCTCCTCATCCAGATTGTCAATAAAGATATTAAAAAAGACTGGTTCCAATACCAAGCTCTGAGGGACACCACTAGTGACCTTTTGCCAACTGAATTTGACACCATTCACCACTACTCTTTGCACTTGGCCATCCAGCCAGTTTTTTACCCAGTGAAGAATGCACCTATGCAGGCTGTGAGCAGCCAGTTTATCCAGGAGAATGCTGTGCAAGACACCTCTACCAGTACCTAAAAAGACTGACAATAAAGCTGGGGAGGGACTTTTTACAAGGGTATGTGGGATAGAAGAAGAGGAAATGTCTTTCTTTCATCTGTGAATTATTCAGTTATTTTTCATCTCTTCCGATTCCATCAGATGGGCTTGGCATGAAATAAACTCAGTTTTTTTTACTTGTTTTATCTTATAATTTTACCCATAGAACTTTGTGCAAATCTTCCAAGCCAAACCTATACCATGCTGAATTAAGATGCCAGGTCACCAGCAAGTGTCTTCTCCAAAATTGTGTGATCATTGGAATTATCTTTCCCTAGGAGACAGTGCTTTCACATCCTAATAAATAATTCAGTGTCAAGTATTCAAACTAAAATACTGGCAATAAAAGGAAGTTAAGTTTGAAATTTATTATGCAGATGAGCACTTATCAACACCGATTAAGGCATATTTACAATTGAGGATTTCATGAACTATGGCTAAGCAAAAGCTCCAGTAAGTGGACCACTTGCCTGGATGGAAAAGATCCAGGAATGTCATGGTCAAATGTATAATCTTTATGACTTTGTGAGGGACCTTTTTGCAGAGTTTTCTGGTAATTTAGACCATCTATTATACTACATGCATTTCACCCTGTAAATCTTTTTGCAAATGAAACATGGCAATATGGAAGTGGCCATGCATAACAAAATCTAGAAGAAACAAAGAAATAGCTGAAATGCACATCAGTTTAAGGGTATATAAGTGTATCTGTAAGGATTAAGCAAAATATGACTTCACCATTACTTTGGTATTAGTCTGGGAGAGAAATTTGTGTGGAGAGTAATGCAGCCTGAACCTCAGTGTACCTATCTATCAGTGATAGACTTGGAAAACAAGGACCATTGAGTCCTTATCTTTGCCAATTTGCAATGTATCTGTGAACCTTTCCATCCACCCTCACATCTTAATTTGTAAATTGGAACTTGTTCTTAGTTGTATCAAAATTAGGGCTTAAACTTAGAATTCAAAATAAAGCCATTGAGCTGGTCTTATAAAGAACATATACTATAGGGAAGAATGTCTAAGGTGGAGATGTCAAAAGGATCACTAATGGGGTTATGTTGACTATTACTGGCTGCATTGTAGTGTCCTAAATGATCAGTTGATATTTTCACCTGCTTTTCAGACTGCAGGTATTCATATGACTCTAATTTTTATACTGAAATCCACAATATTATATGCCTTCCACTACACAGGAATTAAATAGGGAATCAGTGTTTAAATATATTTGAGTGCTTATTCTTTGATGTCTGTGTTCCTTAAGAGCAAGACTTTATCCATTTAGCATGTACTTTCAACAAAACTTGGAAATTTCAGAAAGATAGGGTCATTTTTATGCAATTTCCGGTACTTTTTTATGATTTCTCAGTAACTTTGTCATAAAATTTGTCAGTCTAATGAAATCAAGATGCGGACAAGGGGTTGAAAGGAAGGAGAAGAAAGTTGACCTACAAAAAAAAAACCCAACAAAAATACTACACAATATACGATTTTCTGAAATGAAAGGTTTCAGTTAGACTTAGTGAATGCATTGTTTGGGTTTGGTGATTTTTAGTTAGATGTTTTACTTTTAAATTATGTCTTACTTTTTGTTTTAGTTTGAGCCCATTTTCCTATTACTAGCTATAGATTACTACAAATGAGAACATGGAATAAAAAACTTCTTGAGGCTCTGTTCCTCTAATAGCTTGCATTATGAGACTGTTGGTGCCTATGGGCAACACGAACCGAAGTCCTACTGATTTTCAGTATGAACAAAGGACTAAAGACTATTTTAAGGACACATATTACAGGCCAGCTTAGATCTGGTGCCCTCTGTGGCTTCTAAATTCAGAAAAATATCTAGGGACTGAGGGTGCACATCCTGATTGCTCATAATTTCAACACATTGCCTGTAATTTCATGTGTTTAATGTAGGGATATTGACTGTTTAAGAATAAACCGCTATTTATAAATTCAGGTAGAGGTCTACCTCTTGAGTTCATCAACCAAGCTTCTTCTTAAAGATAATGGAGAAAAATACGTAATCAGTTCATTGAAATAATTCTAAATAAAAAGAAAGATTCTTCCTAAAGGGTATAAAGGAACATTTTAATTGTGGAAGAGAATCTTAATGAAACAACTGCCAGGAAAGACAGAAATCATGCAGATGCATTTCTCCCTAGGATCTGAAACAAAGCTGGGAATGTTGCCAGCCAGGTTATCCATTGGCTTTAAAAGAAGTGGGCAAAGTACAGTGTTTTTTAACATTGATTTGTCTAATTTAATGTGATTGTCGCCTGCCTGTCACTACAATAATTTGCCTTATAAGAAGCCTCATAAGAAGCAGCAGAGAAAGTCATAAAGCTAACCAGACTGGAGTTACATCAACAATTTTCAACAATTACGACCTGTCATAAAATGTTATACATTTCATGCTGTTTTCAAATAGCTTTTCAGTTCTTTGAATTTGTTCTCATGTTATTTGTTTGTCTCTTCCACTGAGTGCAGGTGACAAAGGTGAAAGCAGGACAGAAAATGGAGAGGAGACCTCTTTGGTTAGCTTTTGCACCTTTGCAATCTCCCATTTCACTGCTGGACGACATCTTCATAGCAGGGATGATAGGTACGGCACCTCTTTGAAGTGAGCAGTGTAGTTGATAGCTCATGTGCCTGTTTCTTCAGGATGTCTGCAGATTTGCAAACTTCTGTTTGTAGCATGAGACACCAGGGTTATGGCTTTGAGCTCCCTTTTCTCCCTTTTCAGGGCTGGAGACTTTTGGGAAATAAATATAATATCATGATCCAAGGTGACAGACCTAAGCCAATATTTCCTATGATATAAATTCTCCCAGAAAAGATGCAACATCACATTTAAAATACTCCCTTTTTCTACTTTAATGAGGTCTGTCACATATCTCAAGATACAAAGACCAGTTCCTGCAACTTATTTATTAAGATCAACATTGCTGTATATGAGTATCCAAGCATCACCTGCTTTCAGTAAGCTTTGCCTTCGTAACACCTGCTGAGATAAGGCTGGGTTACTGGTATGACTTCACAAACAGAAAGGTCAAACTCAGGAAGCAAAAAAAAATAAAAAATAAAGTATACTATGAGATTTGGAGAAATCTTAGCAGCAACCAGAATGGCCCACCATCCTGGACCGTTAGGGTGAATAGTGCATCAAACCTGTCCCTTCTGCTGAATACAGGGAATTCTAGATTGAGCTCTGAAAAGTCTGGGGAATGCTCTTTATGAAATAGATTTTTTGTAACTATAGTCAATGGTAAAATATAGACTTCCCCCAATTATGAATGTGTCCCATTTTATTCTGTCAGTTTTTTACTTTTGTCATTCTTGACCGTTTCATGAAATATGATCTTCCACCCTTTTTACAGGAAAGCCTGAAATAATGAGGAGCTTTGGTCCATTTTAAGTCATAGCTTTATTGAGATGTTATTGCTTAGATTGAAAAAAAAAATGGTAATGGACATTGCCTCCAGAAGTTTCTTTTGTTAAGCTGTTGCTGTACTTTATGGAAATGATTGCTTTATTCTGCTAATGTTACACACCCACATATTATTGGCTTATGATACTTTGTTGGAAGGGGATTACATCGAAAAGGCTTGGTAAGGAAAAGATGGAGTTAAGTGCTAAATCAGTTTGATGTTTGTGATCTTCTGAAGTCTTTTATCTTAGATGTCTTTTAAGTCATTCATATCTCTTTCTCTATTAATCAAAACATGACAAGAGTAGAAAGGGCACTGGAATAAAATTATTTTAAAGTGAAACTTTACTTTTCACACAGGTGGAAGCTCTTTTTCACCTTTGTCTCTGCAAACCTTGGTCTTGATCCTAGAAGACTACACCAATACACACTTTGACATGTCAAATGGAGTAGCATTAAAGCTCTCTAAAACTAGGATCTTAATCTAGCTCAACTCGTTCTTGTTATGTCTGGATGGGTTAATAGATACATAGACAGAAAAAATTCCTATAGGAATCATGCAGAAATAGATAATAATGGAATTATACTTAGTATGTAATCATGTAAGTAAGTATACTTAGTATGTACTCACTTATTCTGCTAAAACAAGAGTCTTGGTGTGGAGTTCGTAATGAAATGCAGCTGCCAACCTCTGCTTCTGACACATAAACAAGCACTGAAATAAGTTGCATTGAGAATTAAGTAGAGATAGTAGCACTGTTGACTGGTTTTGTAAAAGGAGACTATTCTGATGGTAGTTTTTGAGGAATAAGATAACATGGAGACTTAGACTTGCAAGAGCTGGCTTTTGACACTCACAGGTGCATGGTCTGTACATGTTTAGGAATCTGCTATCATACAAAAGCAATGTTGTTGAGGTGCTTTATTTTTGATAAAGAATAAGTGATATGGGAGCCTAAATGACTTGATATTAGTCATTGGTCATTGGAATTGCCATGGAATTTGGTGAGTCTCTGTCTCAGTGCACTGACAATAGTTTATATCTATATTGCACTGGTTTCATTAATACAGACAAATCAAACAAGCTACTCTTTTAGCTGTCTGGCCTGGGTCCTGATACAAGCTTTACAATAGCAGTGTACATGTCAAAGTAGATTAAAAAATTGTGGTGGGGAAGCAGGGAGAAATAGTGTGACCAAAAATAGATGATGTTGTGAACAAGCCATTTGAAAACCAGTTTGTTCACACCTATGTTGTATTGTGAACTTTTGTAACCCTGTGGACTCACAAAAATTATGAATATGATTCTTTTCACTGAAATTAAAGTGCTTCTTCTTTAATTAATAAAGAAACAAAAAATTATTTCCATGAAAAAAAGTATTTAGCAACTTAAAAAAAGAAAAAGAAAGGACAAAAGAACACAAATCCAAACCTCCAGCCTAAAATACTTAACTTTCATCTCAGAATTCCTGGAAAGTTAAGTTAATATAGACTTAATTTATAGACTTTTAGCCCTTTAGCAGGCCTAGTCTTCAAAAGTCCATGTGTTCGTTTGAATTATTCCACAGTTTTTGGAAAAAGCTTAGTCTTCTCACTTAGCTGCAGCTAATGTGAAACTCTCACATGCTTCACTACCTTCAGTGAGAATAGAATAGATTTTCCTTCTTATTCTATACTATAACATCTGGCCACAATTAGTTTGAGATCTCACATTTTTTGAGTGGACATCAGCGATAATTTGTATTTCTCCCTGCCCCTTTTTATATGCAATGTGTGGGGCACACTTCCATAGGGAGCTAAACCAGAATGTGAGACGGTCATTCCTGTCTGCGTCATTTCTTTCCAAAGTGTATTGCTCTCAGGACAACTTGATGGCTCACGTACCAAAGTCCATTTTTTCCTCCTTTGTCATTTCCAGCATTTGTCACCACCTCATACTTTAAGCTTTAAGCACTATCTAGGGAGTTGCATAACTTCTGTGCAAAATTCAAATACAAATCAATGCATAACTTAGGCATTAAGAAGAAGCCAAATTATCCTCTGTTAGAACACAGGCAACTAAATCATTCTTTAAAAAAAAAATAAAAATTTTGTTATTTGCATTGGGTCTGTGAAGACAACACTAATTTTTCATTTTTATGGCCTTTTAGCATGAACTTCTTGTAAGCACATAACCTGCTGCATGATTGAATTCACAGAAAAACAAAACCCCCAAACAAGCTTAATATGAACAACAGTGCTAAATTTTAGATTTGCAATGAAGAAAAAAAAAAAAAAAAAACAAACTATTACCAGAAGGCTTTTTATTTTAGTCTCTTTCACAGCTGTGTGTTTGCATTGTAAGTGAGCAGTCTGTATTCTTGCTGTGCGCATCAGCTAACCCCTGTGCAAACTAAAAGCACTGGTGCTATGGTGGTGAAGGATGCCATTGTCTGAGTGGTGAAACTCTCAGAAAAGCCCATGAAACGCGATGCACCCTATGTGCTGGGTGTGGTGGTGAGTGCAATGAGTCACTAGCAGCAGACTAAGGACACACTGAAGTGTCCTGGTTGCTCTGGTTTGGAAGGGAAGGGGTGAGAATATGGGGATCAGGACAACTGCTCAGTGTCCGTAGGATGGGTTCGTTCAACCTCATTGCCTCGACTTGAAAATTATGCATTTACCTAAACTACGGGTTCAGATTTAGATGCCTAGTTCCATTTCAATCCTTAGTGAATTCATCTGGTCTCTATCTGCCATTGTAGAAGGATTTACATCTCCCATGGGTCCTAAGTTCTACCTGCCAGCCACGTGTGTATTCTCAGACACCCACAGGCATCTTATATGTCATGAGATGCATCTGCTTAGGCAACTGGACTGTGTCCTCATGTTCTAGGTCACTGTTTATGCAAAAGGAGAGAAACCGATACCTTCAGAGGCTGATATATTCAGTTCTATATGTTTTAGACAAGGGTGATGGATGGCTATTCTCTACTATGAAAAAAGCCAAGACACTTTAATTAGAAACTTAAGGTTGGAGGCAGTTGCCGAATCTCAGGTATGCAGAGCCATCTGAGATGCATCTGGGTGTCTGTAACGTCTGCACAGGGCTGGCAGATACAAAGTAGGACTGGTGAAAGCTGTTCTCAGAGCATCTAGAGGCTTAGCACAACGTGCTATGGCTTCTAATGGACTTATCAGTTTAGGAACTTAGAAATAGATGTTTCTCAAATGAATAGGTTCTGCTGCCTAAATATAGGTACTTTGCATCACTTCCAATACCCAATTTGCTTACAGCTGTCTCTCCAAAGGATACAGTTTTCCCATAAGTCTTGGTTTAAGAGTTCTTTACACTGTGTATTCCAAATTTGCTGCATGAATCTCCAAGAAATGGCTTGCTAACACTATTGTGTTGTAACCTTATATTGCTTGCAGAGTCCAAAGAGATTAACATTAGCTTTCCCGAAACATTAGCTCATAAATTCACATATATGAGTAATTTTTGTCAGTTCATGATCACTCCATGGCACTTCAAATGCTTAATAACATCCCATGAGAGTGGCAAACTTCATATGATGAAGGACATGGGACTGTTGGAACAAGTCCAGAGGAGGGCCACAAGGACGATCAGGGGAGTGGAGCACCTCCCCTATGAGGATACGATGAGAGTTGGGGCTGTTCAGGCTGGAGAAGAGAAGGCTGTGTGAAGTACCTCATAGCAATCTTCCAATATCTGAAGGGGGCCTATAGGGGTGCTGGGGAGGGACTCCTCATGAGAGACTGTAGTGAGAGGACAAGGGGCAACAGGTTCAAACTTAAACAGGGGAACTTTAGATTGGATCTGAGGAATAAATTCTTTACTGTAAGGGTGGTGAGGTACTGAAATGGGTTGTCTAGGGAAGTTGTGAAAGCTCCATCACTGGCGGTGTTCAAGGCCGGGTTGGACAGAGACTTGGGTGGCATGGTTTAATGGGAGTTGTCCCTGCCCATGGCAGGGGTTGGAACTAGATGATCTTAACTTCCTTTTCCACCCTAACTATCCTATGATTCTATGATGGGACGCAAACACTTTTGCCTCTGACGCCACTGGAACCTCTGTCCTCTAAACCAATTAAAGGATTTTGATCTGCATAAAACAAGAGACCATGGGAGAGATCTTAAAGTAGAGCATAAGTATCAATTAGTATGATACATTAATGATTTCTTATGATGTTTTTACAGAAAAGAACAGTCTTTGACATAGGCTACCAGCTGAAGTTGGGAGTATGTGGTGCAGTCTGGGACACAGAAGAGGTTCATGATAGTCTAAGCTCTTGAATACTGATCCCCAAGTCACTGCATTAGCTACAGTGAACCGTTGCTCTACCTGTTGTCAAGGAATCAGCTAATAGCTTATCTGTGTTGAAACAGCCATGAATAAAATTTACAGAAATTCAACCTTCTGATTTTTCAGTACTTTCACTTTCATTTTTTGATCTGTTCTTATACCCATATTTCCTCTTTTGAAACCCAGCTGCATATTGTAACTGACGTGTGCTATTTCATGGATGGAATTCAGCTAACAAAAATCAAGACACTTAAATTGAGGTGTGACCATATGAACAAAATGTCTTATGGACCAAACTCAGATATCTTCCTGAAGTTAAATAAAAACACTTCCTAGTCTTAGCTGACTGTATTGACTAATATACATTTGCTGTGATAGGAATCTATGCACAGAAGCACCTGTGAGGGTAGAGTGGTATTCAGCTACTTAAATAGATATTGGGTACCATCCAAGATGTCGTTGAGTACGTTGTTTCCAGCTGGTGCTGCAAAAGTGCATGAGTCTCCTGTAGGTCCTTGGTTATATTTCTTAGCCTGATACAGCTGTTGCCAATATTCCAAGGTTGTTCAAATAGCACTGGATGACTCTGGGCAACTGAATTGAATCATAGACTTCCACTGTGCATACAGAGACCTGACAGCCTATCGGTCACCTTGACAACTAAATGCAGATGCCTTAATCTGAAAGATTAATTTAACTAACTCAGTCGATATCAACTAATGCAGCCATCTGGTGACGTAGTTCAAATGTACATCCAGCTCCAGAGCTGATATTTGACCCACAATGACTATGGCTCACTGTTGTGGTTTAAGCCATAACTCACACAGTTTGCTCACTCACTCCTAACTCTTTCTTCCTCCTGCTCCTAAGGAATGAGGAGGAGAATGGAAAGAATGTAACTCCCACAGGCTGTGATAAGTATAGTCCAGTAACTAAGATATAGCAGAAACCATTGCTGCTACCACCAATAATAATAATGACAAGGGAAAGAACAAGGGAAGAGAATACAACTGCTCACCACCAATACCCAGCCCGAACAAGCAGTGAACCCCACCTTCTGGGTAACTGCCCCTAGTATTTACATCCTGGGTATCATGTGCAACAGTATGGAATACCTTTTTGGCTAGTTTCGGTCAGGTGTCCTATCTCTGCTTCCTCCTGGCTTCCCCTTCTTCCTGGCAGAGCATGAGGCTCAGAAAGTCCTTGGTCAGACTAAACATTTCAGCAGTAACTGAAAACATCAGTGTTATCAATGCTGTTCCCAGGTAGAAAGTTAAAAAAACAGCACTGCACCAGCTACTAAGAAGGAAAAAAATGACTGCTACTGCTGAATGCAGGGCACTCACAAACAGCTATTCTGCCATGGGAGTGTTCCTCACCTATTCCAGAGAAAATTGAACTAAATATGTCTCTGGTGGAAGTCATTCTTCTCATAATTTCTTGGGTGTCAACACTGCAAAGTAAGTGCCTCACAAAGCTATAAATCAAGTATGATGAAAGAAAGAACAGATGGATGGAAAAGAGACTCTTCCTTCTTGCCTGCCCTCTTTTCCATAGTCTGTTCCTTCTTTCTCACCTGCCAGACAGTGCTTTCTCTCTCTCTATAGTAGGGTTTGCATTTCACATGGTTTATTTTCACTTATTTTGGTTTTTAGTTCTCATCTATTCCACCAGCAGCTTTGCAACCCTTGGGAACTGGAGTACACTAACCATGAGCTGAAAAGGGTGCACAACATATTAACTGTACACAGTTTTTTTGTCAAGATCCAAAATTAGGAGGTGCAGTTCCCAATATTCATGTTTCTCAGACCTGCAGATTTTACAGCAATGATTTCCAACAAAGGAAATTCTTTTCTACATAGTCATGCTCCTTCACTGACAGGGACACATCTGACAAGTACTGGTCACAGCAGAAGAAAATTGGAGAAAAAATAGTTCAAATGACAAAGACACTGGAGGTATAAAAGGCGAGGATATCTGGGAATATGCAAAACATGAAGAATTATAGAATCATAAACTGATTAGAGTTGGAAAGGACCTTAACATCATCTAGTTCCAACTTCCCTGCCATGTGTAGGACACCACATGTTAGACCAGATCACCCAAGGCTCTGTCCAGCCTGGCCTTGAACACTGCCAGGGATGGAGCATTTACCACTTCTTTTGTCATCCTGTTCCAGTGCCTCACCATCCTCACAATAAAGAACTTCTTCCTTGTATCTAACCTGAACTTCCTCTTGTTTAAGTTTGAATCCATTACCCCTTGCCCTACATCTACAGTCCCTAATGAAAAGTCAATCTCCAGCATCCTTATAGACTCCCTTCAGATACTGGAAAGCTACTATGAGGTCAACACACAGTCTTCTCCTCTCCAGTCTGGATAGCCCTAGCTTTCTTAGCCTAGTGATTGCAGTCTTATAGGTCCCTAAGATTCAATAGAGATAAGGTGAAAAAAGTGCTTTAGTGAGACTGGCTAATCCTGGCAGCTATGAACATGTCCCATGAGTTGTTTATTTTGCATTAGGTCCTCTCAAAAGTAAATCACTCAAAAAAAAATCTAAAAATGCAAGTATGCACAAAGCCTTACATAACTAATGCATCAGATAGGACATGTGGCAGGATTCCATGTATGGGCCTCCATATACAGCTGCTATATACTCCCTAAAACCCAGAGATGAGCAGCGACCTGAGATCCATGAATATGTCTCCTGTCAGACATATGTCCCATGTTACTTTGTGCCTTGACCCAGCGGGTGAATAGATGTTTTGGTGTCTGCATTCATGAAGCAAGAGATGTGCACCTGGACAGTAACCAGGAGGTGTGCATGGGGGAGATGTCATTTCTCAAACCTGCGTATAGGACCTTCTAGGTAGTGTATGTCCCTCTTTGCCAATGTGACTCAGTAGAGCAAATGTGACAGGTTATGGTACAATTTTTCATGGCAGCAGGAGAAAGATGAGATGATTGAGGATACACGCAAGCATACACATGGAGAAAAAAAGACAGGGCTGAGCAAACATTAATTTCATCCATTTCTTATATTTTTCAGTTCTGACTCTGGCTGTCCAGTTTTAAGATGCTTTTTCATCTGGATTTATTAGGTCAGCACTGTTGATATTTGGGAAATTCTATGTCCCAAGAATGTTTAAGAAAGCATGCTGATAAATCACTTATTTCTGACCAACAGTTCCTTCTTCACCTACTCAACCTCCTGTTTGCCCTTAGGAAAGCTCTCCTAAAAAACCACTTTGTTTCTCACAGCTCAGACCAGACTTTGGGGACCCCCCTGTGGGACACAACGGAGAAGCACAAGGAAGAAAGGAGCCTCAGACTATTCAGTGCTGTTGAATTTTCCAGGCTTCTACTTTAGATGCTGGTAGAGGGTCTAATTAATTTCCTTGTTATGCAACCATGTTGACTGATTTCATGATGACTGGTTATAATAATAAAAGACTTACATCCTTGAACATTATATATACTCCCTGCTTTTGACACAGTCCATGGGGTTTTCCCAGCCCTCCTCTCAGAAAGATTTTTTTTCCTTTTAATTTTCTTATTGAATTACTCACAAGCATACAAATACTTGTAGAATCATAGAATAGTTAGGGCTGGAAAGGACCTAAAGATCATCTAGTTCCAACACTCCTGCTATGGGCAGGGACACCTCCCACTAAACCATACCACCCAAAGCTATGTCCAACCCAGCCTTGAACACCGCCAGCGATGCAGCATTCACAACTTCCTTGAGCAACCCATTCCAGTGCCTCACCACCCTCACAGTAAAGAATTTCTTCCTCAGATCCAATCTAAAGTTCCCCTCTTTAAGTTTG
>JASSUY010015180.1:0-11956 GCA_032466535.1 Forpus xanthops
GGAAGCCAGGAGGAAGCAGAGACAGGACACCTGACCCAAACTGACCAAAGAGGTATTTCATACCACAGCATGTCATGTCCAGGATGTAAAAACGGAAAGCAGAGACCCAGAAGGGTGAGGCTTCACTGCTGGGTAGGGCTGGGTATAGGTGGTGAGCGATTGTATTCTTTCCTTGTATTTGCCTTGTCATTATTATTATTGGCGGTAGCAGTAGTGATTTATGTTATACCTTAGTTACTGGACTGTACTTATCTCAACCTGTGGGAGTTGCATTCTTTTGATTTTCCTTCCCATCCCTCCGGGAGTGGGGGGAAGAAAGAGGGGGGAGTGAGTGAGCAAAACTGCATGGCTGAGAAGCTTAAACCATGACAGATACCACAGGTGTTCTAGAAAACCACTCTGCATGAGAAAGGCCAGGGCTGTCAGACATGTAATTTTCTGAGGAGTTAGTTTGAGCCCTTGGGGTCTAATCTTTTTCACAATGACACCAATACATATTAAGTGCTACACAGTGCTGACCTCTTTAAATTAACAACCAAAATAAGCAACTGACTGTAGGCGCACAAACTGACATCAAAGTAAGTGGATATCCTGGCTCTCACCTGCATCTTATTGCTTCATCTGTAAAATGGGAACTAAGGTGTTTCTATATTTCCTGTGAGCACCATGAACATTTACTCTTAAATATTCATGAAGCATTCTTATTCCAGTGTTAATACCACAGGAAGAAAAAAGGAGACAAATTTGTCCCCAGATGACGTCTTGACCAGTGTTCAAAACAAAACAAGAGACAATAAAACTGACAGTGAAATGAAATATTTCACATATGCTTACAAGAGTATAGAGAATCTATGTGCATTGAATTCGATAGGGAAGAAAATGATGTCATAGTCAACTAAAGTCTGCATCCTAACTGCAAACAGCTTGATGGTACAAAAAGACACGATACGGAGAATATATTTTCACATACCATAAATGACTGTTTCATGGACCAACTACAGAATGCACAAGCTCAGAAGCTACTCTTGATTTATTTTGAGCAATACATAGTATTGCATAGTACTGATTCAATCTGCAACTATCAAAAAGCCCCATGAAGGATGACCACATTGTATTCCAGCTCACTGTAACATCATTTGCATCCCACAAGCCCATTCTGGTAACATTTAATTGCAGAAAGAAGACCTTCATAACACAAGGAGTTATGCCAAGAGAAAATCAAAAGCCAAAGAGAAAAATCTCAACATGCTTCCAGGCAATACTTGGAAACATTTTAACAGAGGCTCAGTACAAATGTATATGACTACCAAAACCAACCCCTTCTCCCAAGACATGGTGCAAGTACAGATAAAAGAGAACATAAAGAAGAACCTTAAAGTTAAAATGGTATCCTTCAGTAAGTATATTGAGAAAAGGAAAGAGGGAAAAGTAAAGTCAAGCTCAGGCAAGCTAAATGTAAAACTATATATAGAGAATCAAAAAGATTTTGAGGAAATATGGATTCCGAAGTTGCAGAATGTATTGCTACTGTGCCTGGTGTTTTGTGGAGGAAAAAAAAGACAAAGATTCAAAAGTAGTCCACAAAATAAAGGAAAAAATGAGCCCAACACCACAACAGCTTGCTGAACTCTGTGACAAGGCAGTTCCTAACCTACAAATTTCTAAAAGGATATAACGAGTAAGTGGAATATCATTCTCCACTTGTTTCAGTTGTTACACTCTGTACGCGTGTGGTTCTGCTAACTCCAGCACTGAAGAATGACCTTTAGCTTGGTTTCATTGTCTTATGGCTGAGGAGAGTTGCTATGTGATCCTTTGCTTAGGAACTGTTCATTTTGACAGCCTGACATTGCAACCATCATACTGGCTTTCAACATGATTTTGGCCACATTCAAAAAGTTGTGGTCAACAACTCAACATTCAAGTGGAGACCAGTGACAAATAGTATTACTCAGGGGCTGGTACTGGGACCAGCACTGTTCAACATCTTTGTCAGCAACACGACAATGTACTACGTAATTACTAATATTTGCACATTATATATAGTTTATATTCTGTACAAAGGTAGGAGAAGATTTTGAATGCAATCACCCTATAAGGATAAGCAATAAGAGTTGGAAATGATGGAGTGTAGCATAATATGCCATTCTAGGAGCTTTTCTTCCAGCTGAATTTTAGAACAAGCTTAATATCATTCACTTTCCAACAAGGATGCAGTGTAAATTTCACAACACACCAAAGTGCTGTAGAAAACTAAGTTTAATTTGAAAGTTGATAGAGGATATTATCAGATAAATCCAGTATTAGCATGGTCGTGGCAACTTCTTGCTACGAAGATAAAGCTTGGTAAACAATGCTATATAAACTGCCAAGATTTGTCACGTGGGTTTACGTCACGGTACAGTTGTAACAACCCAAGGGTAGGCATGGTCGAGTATTCTTTCAAAGTATTTATCAAGTCAAAATCAAATGGTGTAGTCAAAAAGTGTCAGCTTGGTTTGGACATTTGTTAATGCTCTGACACTTTTGACAATTTCTTCTATTACTCTGAGCGCATAATACTTTAATTGCAGGTTTGAAGCAGATATATTGATTGAGCTAAGCACCAAAAGGAGCTAGAAGAATGCAAAAACATGTACACAACTTTAGAAGTCTGAGTGCGTTATGTAACTTGACGTTCTTCACAGACTTCTGTGACTGAATAAAGCACTGTTCTAGGAAGACAGGTTTCAAGTGGATATGAAATGTATGGGAACCACATGAATGGACAAGACAAAATTCACTGTCAGTAAATTAATCTGTTGTTTTTTTTTTTTTTTGACTGCTATGTAGTAGCATGAGCATCCATCTCTTTTCAGGATGAGATTGTTTTAGAGCTTTTGCATATAAGAAAGCATGGGGTGCCAAAATTTCTGTAAAGGGAGCACAGCTACCTAACAAATGTTTTCTGAGCTCAGATGGCCCTGGCAGCTCTTACTAGCTCTTCCAGTAACTGTAGGTAGGAACTTGCATGCTATCCATGTGTTTTACAAATGTCACAACTAATTTCTGCTAATGCCACCCGTTACTGGTTCCTCTGTACTAAAAGTGTCAGCTACTCTAACCAACTAATGCCATTTAGGAAGAATCCATTCCAGCATCTAAACTATCAAGCAAGATCTGGAGATGTTCCTTGTGGTATAAACCTGCTGTGTTGGACTGATTAGTTGCTACTAGACAAAAGCAATCTGGCTGTTCACAAGACAGCTGGATTGCAACGCTTATAGTCATGCTGCAGCTTATGAAATACAAAAGTGCCTATTTCTGCCAAATCCATGAATACACATGCATTAGTAACAGAAGCAAGTGCATACTGAAATTCTGTACCAAAATACTAATCAATCAATCATGCCAGACTTTTTCTATTAAAAATTTTAAAGCCCAAGCGCTATGTTACTCTTTCAACTAAGCACATAGCATCTTAAAAGTGCCACACAATACATCTAGCTTTAATTCATAAAAAAAAAGGCAATATTATTTACCCATGGGTCTTTGAATCAATGACTACTGATACTGGAAAGCATATGACTGGTAGTTTATAATGCAAAAGTACACATTACTAATGGGAGGGTACTGTCCCTGTGAACACAGCCATTCCTCTCAGCAAAGGTATTTTTAAGCAAAGTCTACAGACACTGCAGAGCTTAGAATTAGAATTTATTTCTTGCCTATCTGGCTCTGACGGGCATAGAGTTTTTTGCTTAAATTAACCTTCTCCCTCTCTGTAAAACAAGTCAGAACAACCCAAGGCCCTGTTGCCTTCAGAATGTAAATTATAATGAGTTTTTTATTGTTGTTTGTTTGTTTTTCTCCCTATTAGTTGTGGAGAATTCTGTAAGGCAGGCTATGCCTAAATCACAGAATGGTCAGGGTTGGAAAAGACTTTAAGATCATCTAGTTCCAACCCCCTTCAAAGGGTAGGGACGCCTCACTCTAGACCATGTTGCCCTAGGCTCTGTCCAGTTTGGCCTCGAACACTGCCAGAGATGGAGGAAGGAATCTTAAAGTTCATGTGCTTCAAACTTGTAAGAGAAAATAAGCTCTTTCAAATTGTGATCTATTATGGTGCCTAGTCTGGGGATATTTGTGTGTCCAGTGGAAGCTCTATTCTCAGATTAGGCATCTAGCTTCTTATAGAACCTATAATTAAAATTGGACTATCAGCAACGTTTTTGGGTTTTTTTTTTGAGCTAAAATACATCTAAAATAGGTAGTAGGTAATGGCAACGGAAGGTATACTGTTCACACCAGCCCCTCACTTGGAATTGCACAGGAGGATCGATACTCCACGGAAGGTTCAAAATTCTGTCCTATAATCAGAAGCTTAAAATAATTCTTTCACAAGAAAGGGCAAGATATTCTTTTCTAAATATACGGGGTGGCAGTTGAAGGAGCAGAAGTAGAGCAGGGACTGGAAGCCATAGCAAATGAATTTGTGACTACTATAGAGTCATTTTTAAATGCTTACAGGTTGTCATGGTTTAAGCCACTATAACTCACCCAGTTTGCTCACTCACTCCCCCCTCTTTCTTGCCCTGCTCCTGGGGGAATGGGGAGGAGAATCGAAAGAATGCAATTCTCACAGGTTGAGATAAGAACAGTTCAGTAACTAAGGTACAACACAAACCACTTGCTGCTACCACCAAGGCAAATACAAGGAAAGAATACAACTGCTCACCACCAATACCAAGCCCAACCCAGCAGCGAACCCCCACCCTTCTGAGTCTCTGCCCCATGTTTTTATATCCTGGGCATGACATGCTGTGGTATGGAATACCTCTTTGGTCAGTTTGGGTCAGGTGTCCTGTCTCTGCTTCCTCCCAGCTTCCCCTCCTCCCTGGCAGAGCATGAGACTCAGAAAGTCCTTGGTCAAACCAAACATTCCAAGCTGCAACTATAAACATTGGTGTTATCAGTGCTGTTCCCAGGCCAAAAGTCGAAAACACAGCACTGCACCAGCTACCAAGAAGAAGAAAAGTGACTGCTACTGCTGAACCAATGACACAGGTATTTTCTGCAAACTGCAGAGCTTGAATAGGAGCGACTGAGAGAACACCACTACAGAATACCCTCTGCACTTCCAATCCTTTGTGAGTGCAAACTCTGTTTTATGAAGTTCAAAGTTTCTCAATACTAGCTTACACAATTTGCTTTCTGTCTGGTAGTCAGCTCTTCTTCAAGATGACAATTTAGAAACCTTCAGACAGAGCAGGATTTTTAACCTAGCCTCCTGCAACTCAGGCAGGTGTTCTGTGTCAAAGACATTTTGCATATCTACATGACTGTCTAAGATGTAACAAAAATACTACCCACCTGCTCTTTTCAGCCACATTTCATAGGGCTGGACATGACTTACCTTACATTGCAGCACCTAGCTCCCCAACTGAAGCAAGTGAGAAACACTGCGTATAAGTTCTCATGGGATTTAGGTACAGAAAGAATGGTAAACATTTTCTTGCTATCATGACATTAGTGGATGTGTGCACATTTAGCCACATAAACTGAGGTAAAAAGTGTTTAGGTGCCTAATGGAAAGATGTTTTCCCAAAACCCAACAAAGCAGGAGTTTCTGCATGCAGGTAGTGTTACCAAGATAGTAGATCCTCAAATACTTGAATCTCTGATGCAAAACTGGGATCTGCTTCCTTCTTTTAAAATGGGATGCAACTAGTTTTGCAAATTCTACTCAGTATTTCTCATTATGCAGAACTCTGACAAAGTTATTATGTGGTTCTAAGAGGTAAAAACCATAATGAAATCTTTCATCTTGGAATTTCGACTTTAAGATTGCTTGCCACAGGCTCAATATTGTTGAGAAAATACCAGGAAAGACTCTCCAGCAGCAACTAATAAGGTCTAAATCAAATCATGCATCTGCTCTGTTGTGGGTACACAAGAAATATAAAATAAAAATAAAAAGGAACAAGGCCTGATTCATAATAAATCAAAATATAAAAACTAATTTAAAATCAGGTGTCAAAGGCCTTGCCAGTACAGTTTTCATTAGCTGCCCTTTGAGCACTCATATTTGAAGGTATAGCTTGGGCAGTTTTCGAAAAATGTCAATATTTAAAATCTGAAAGGAATGGAAGAAGAGATTTCTCCCCATCTGTTCAAATCCTCCTTTGCTTAACTCTGTGAAACTCAGATCAAAATTAATTGCTTCCTTCAAGAGGACTCACCCCTACTCTACTGGTCCTCTCAAGTGACTCTGCTTACTTGTTACTGAAAAATTGTAGGAGAAAATTAGTCAACATTTGGTACTGCTGAATTTTAAAAGAGCAGGAGCTTATCTCATCTTCAGCACACTTCCCTCTCACAGTCTTGGAGAATCCAGCCCAGGAAAGACTGATAAAGCAATGGATCTACAACTCCATTCAATGCATCACCTAAACCCATGAATTGAACTTCAGCTATCAAGGGCACTATTTAAACTCTTATGGAGTGTGCATCAGATAATATTATTTTAACTGTACATCTGGACATGACATCTCTTCAAGAACCAGCTTCAGGATTCCAGTTTCCCATTTTGTAAATGGAATGTATTTTCTTTTTAGTCTTTGCAGTGTTTTTACATCGATTCTCAACATTATCTTCATACGAAAAAGACTTAAAAGCTTTCTCAGAATCATAGAAAAGCCCAGGTGAGACACGTTCTCAGAAGATCAGTCCTCACAATCTTTTGTGGGAATGGGAGCCTATATGAGATTATCAAACATCTTATCCAGGCACATCTTGAAAACCTCCAGCAACAGGGACTCTACCACATCCCTGGGGATGTTGTTCCAGTGATTGATTGTTCTTACTGGTAAAAATTAAAAAAAAAAAAATTAAAAATCTACTTTCTTACACTGAGGTGAATGTACTTAAACACAGAAATTTATGTTTTTCTCACAAATCATTATGGATCTATTAAAATCAGCTTTGAAACCAATCTAGACCTTTCCCATTCACCACTGAAAAAAACTCATGAGGCCATTCCTCACGGGCTTGACTACATTCTCCTTAAAATTGCTGGTGAGAGCTCTTTTATAAGTTGCTCACAGTCCACTGTCCCCATATTTAGGATATTGTCTCCAATACTGAATCCAAATATTCTGTGTTAAATGTAAATCAATGTCATCATGGTTTATTCTAACAATGGCTTTCACAAAACCCTAAGTTACTCAAAATCTAAACATCTTTTAGGCAGCGAGAAACTTATTAGAAAATGCCATTTCTTACTCCTGTAGCTTAATCTTTTCCAGAGAAAACAGCAAGTTCTCCCAAATGGTGAAATGCACATTCTTATGGTTCACAGTAAACAAGTTTTTAACTCACAGTTTGTTTCATAAGGAGAAACTGGACTGATGTTCTCAGGTGATCTCAACCTTTTCTAAGACATAACACAATTTTTTCAGTTCTTGTATAATATGTTAAAAATACATCTTCTTCCCACTCCCCCAAAACTAAATAGGGAAAGGGAACATGACTGTGTCCAAAGGTAAGAAGAAACTCACGTCCCACAAGCATCACAGCTCTAAAACTATGCAGCACTCTAAGTGTGCCAACAGAAGCAGATAGAATACAGGACTAAACACATTTCATCTGATATATAAATCATATTCACTATTGCTGCCCATTGTGCAACAATTTCATTAAAACCGAAGCATGGGAAAAATAAAACCACCAAAATAGTTCTAGGCATTACATGGACTCTGAGCTTTCTTGTGCCATAGCAGATTAAGCCTATCTAAACCAGTTTCCAGTGGCCCTGTCTCCCTTGCCAACCCCAGCTATGTGTTTCCTATCTGTGTTGTACCCTGTATTTATGACTCTGAGATGATACACTCAGTAATGCAGAAATCTAATGCAAATTACAAGCAAGCCAGCCAAAAAAAAAGCAGTCTGTAGCCAAATCTGCCCCCTGAAATGTCTTGCCATATGATCACTGGTGCAAGGAAGAAAGCAGGGGCAACATATGGTGGGGAGGGCAAAGAGGAGGCTGGGATCATGCAGCTGCTGGTACATAAACTGATGTAATTCGTCATGGAATGGTATGTGTTAGTATTCCCAATCCAAGTGCAAAAATAAAAGCATAAAAAGCTCAAATTTCTACTAATTTCTTTATCTTCATGCAATAATATAACTTTTTAGTTTCTCCATTCTAGTTGTATCTGATTAAGGGAGAGTGCAATCCTGGACAAATGTGCATGAGCTGCTGAAAGGGAGGTGGTAGTTGTGCCATCCTTGGAGACATTCAAGGCAGGCTGGCTGTGGTTCTGAGCAATCTGATCTAGTTGAAGATGTCTCTGCTCATTGTGGGAGGCTGGACTAGATGACCTTAGAAGGTCCCTTCCAACGCAGACTATTCTATGATTCTACGAGTAACAGCAGAACATGTGATGTGGTGATTAGAACCTGACCTAGCACAATAACTTCAAATTAATCTCCATTTTCATTGTTATTATTCAATAACTGTTACTCGAGTTAGATGATTTTTTTAATCACATTATGATGCGGACTCCTCTTTCATATCTGTCTCCATGAGCAGTGAAAAAACCAAAAACATGCCTTGCAAATATGTATCTATATAAAATTATTCATGAAAAGGGAATATTGGGGAAAAAGTGAATAGAAAACGAATGGAGCAATGCAAATTGAAGAAAGGAAATCCACTGGAATGTCTTAAAAACATTAACACTGTCAGCTAAACTAAGATCATAGTAAGGGATTTAGATTCTGCACATGTAAGAAACGATACAGCAACCTGCTAACTGGAGACAATAATATTCAAATGTTACTGAGGAACAAAGACTGGTACATAATTATGTGAAAGGAGTAGGAGGGTTGCAAGAAATATTTCAATCTAGTAGACTGAACCACAGCTGACAAAAGGCTAGAACAATAACCTTGAAAACAAGCATTAAAAAGCTACTGTCACAGCAAAAGGAGGATAAAGAAGAACACGTTTACACAGCAACCCAAATTTTGCCTACAGGCAGGCCTACCCTACAAGACAGCCATAGACATATATGCATAGTATTTGTTTGCAGATGGAAATAAAATAGTTTTAACTATAGAGAAGTAAAACTTCACTCCCTAGGACTGCAAGTTACAAAGGTCCTATAAAAATAACATCATAGTTTATAGCCTGTTTAGTAATAATTTTGACAATTAATGTGCAATTGATTTTTTTAAAATTACTGATACTTTATTTTTAATTATGACTATAGAAAACAAATGCTCAGATCTGGTTTCTAATGTCTGTGCTGCCATTAATAATCACTCATTGTCCCTGAGAGACAGAGACAGCAAGCAACCTCACCTAACAGTGATGTAAAAAGAAATTCATTAATACTGTATTTGCGGAGAGCTCAGATACCACAGTGAGGAGCAGCATGGAAAAGCCTGTGAGGAAATTAATCATCCTGCATTCAGTGAAGGATCTGGCAGATGTGCAATAAAGAAATCCTGGAGACATTCATTAAATATGAAGATAAAAGAAGATCGTAGCCATTACTAGCAGAAATAATATCCCCTGAATGAGCATCATCTGCCTTGGGCATTAAATATTTCACATATTCTCATACAATACAACAGAAAAACTTCTGATTGATTTGGTAAGATTATAGCAAGTACCAGCCAGATATTCTGTACAAAATATAGAATTTGATAATGTAATTAAGTCTATTATAAATATGTGTTCCGGGACTAGTATTTCTTCGTTTCTGCATGCTTAAATTTGCAACTAAATAACACCTCCACATCACAGCAATTATTAGCTAATGTTTATTCTCAGCACTCAGGAGCTCCTGTCACCACAGCCCTAGGTGTGTTTAGCACAGTAAAACAATCCATGTTTCACACTGCAGCTGCTAGACTGCTTCTGTAATCAAGATATCCTGTTTTACAGCTAGCTCAAGTGATTCAGGATAGCAAAGACATGAAGAAAGAAGGCTTAACTGTGGCAACAAACCTGCAGGTTCACAGATAGCCCAGTTATCTAAGCTAACATTGCACTGTAAAGTACTGATTTTATTTTACTCTACATCAGTTCTTCTCTCCCATCCACATAAGTTATGCTTTGTCTCACCACATCAGTTCAAATCTGAAGTCAGATTTCAACTTTCTCCTCTGTTAATCAGTAGGGACGGCTGCTGGAGAGGAAGGATGTGTAGGGAGGACTCTAGGATGCATCCCTGGGTTGGAAAAGGTCTATCAAAGCTGCTTTCTATAGTACCTCAGAAATGCGGAGAAGAGACAAGGGGGCTCCATGTATGCCTGTCTAGAAAAATGAAAGATGTGCTAGAATAATCTGGCTGGCAGAAATAGTCTCAATATCTGTGCTGAGATGCAGCAATACTGAACATATTATGGTTCTTAGTAAAAAAAAAAAAAAAAAAAAGAAAAAAAAAGAAACCCACCAAACATCATTCACCACTGCATCAGACAATATGGGTGACTGACTATAGCTCTTCAAGCAACCACATACAAACCCATGTCGCTGTGTCAAGACTAAGACTTTTATCTTGGCTACTTAAGTCAGAAAGGGCACACAACCTGAAGATGCAGCAAGGTAGATAACCACAGGCTGATGAGCTGCAGCATCTTTAAAGGTTCCCAGGCTGTACATCAACAGGTACATCCTATGGCTGACACTCAAATTATCCCTCATCTTGACTCCAGGAACCCGCCTGCACAGCATGGGGATGCAGCTCAGGTGTTCTCATCACTCAGTGTTCTGAAAAGAAAGGCAAAACACTTCCACATTCTCTATGCAGTAGCAACTGTCTCTTACATTTAGAAGGAAAACACACTACCCGGAGACAGTGAGTTTCACTGCAGAAAGAGGCTAGCCTATGGTTACCTAGCAAGGTGAAAGCAGGCTCAGGAACACATGAAGCTCCCAGAGTCCCACAGGCTATGTATGTAGTTTCTCCCCATGCTATACCCATGGCTGGGGCACAGCTGGTGAACCACAGAGTAGTGTTTGGGCTCTCTTCTGCCTAATTCAGACAGACACTGCAAGTGGAAGTTTGGGTCTTTTCAGCCAAATGTATTTTGGTTCACCACCACAAGAAGTTTCAAATCTTAGCTGAGCTATTTATATATTTACTGCTTTCTTTTCCACAAGAGGAATATTTCTATCAAAAAAGGTGTGTGGTGTTGTCTTCCATAAGACAAATTGACCAGTTGCAGGGGGAAAAAACCCATAATTAGTCATCTTCATGAATATATGTGTCCAAATGATGACACACGGTTCCCTTTCAAGGATCATTCCTGACTGATTTTTGAGGATGTGGCCAGTGACTCATGAGTAAAGAGATTAATAATTTCAGTAGACAGATCTTCCAGGACAGCATAGCAAAGCTTAATGATATGTTTGTCCTCAGCGAAGACAATGGTAGCAGCTAGCAGCAATTTTTTTCTACAGCAGACATTAAGAAGTCTAATATAGGCACACTTTCCATTTACTGTGTTATTAATACCAATGAACTAACAGAATTTGGGGTAGCCTTTTTGTTTTTTATTTAAGACAGCCTACCAGTCCAGTTACCTTCTATTTGACACAAGCAGGACACACACTGAGCCTGCTCTTCATACAAGGTCTGCTCATTTAAACATAAAATTAAGACAACTAAATCTGATCATCAAAATTAACACGTCCTTTCACAAATGCAGAACTGAACAGAGATTTATCGAGCTTTCCTTGAGATAAAAACCGAACAAACTGAAATTGTGTGTGTGCACACAGTTTATGCAGGCGAAAGAATTTCATCAGAGCTGGCAATCACCATGTCATCATTAAGACATTCTAACACAAAAAAATTGTAGAAATAAGCAAACCAAAACATAGACTGAGAGGAAAAAAAAAAAAAAAACAAAAAAACACAACATACATAGTGAGAAAAAAAAGAGAATAATCATCTTTGAA